>JAPJBO010001352.1:0-49160 GCA_030068145.1 Diplonema papillatum | reverse complement strand
GGCACCTATTAATGAAGAGGAACGGGAGTTTCTGGCTGGTATCAGGCTCAGCATCCCACCAGCAAGATGCGATACTGCGTTGTATTCCTTGTACGGCCGAGGTTTGGCGGCTGTCAGAAGGCTCTCGAAGTTCTCTGCAACTGCATCCGAATTCCTGAATCGCGTAGTCGTGTGCACTCCGTCCGAAGGTGTGTGGCACCACACTCCTGGAGGCACTTCAAACAGAGGAATTTCTTGTGCCAGTCTCTCACTTCGAGCACACGCGATACGGGCTGAGGAAAAACGAAGCAACCTTTCTCCAGGTTTTCGCACTGCACATTTGCAGCATCTGTTCTTCAGTACCCGCCATCCCAGTTCTCAAGTGCGTTCATAGGTGGTGGTAATTCTCCTGGTGAAAGTGAGGTGCAAAAGGCGGGGCCATCAACCTTTTTAGGGATCCGAGGACCGTGTCGGAGGTGGTATTTTGACGATTTCGTGACCGATCTTTCCATTCCATGTCTTATCGGGAGCAGCTCCCGGTATGATCTAGTTAAGGTTATATCAGGCTGAATCCATCCAAGGGGGTCGTCGTTTTCTAAAACCCCGGGAACAGAGATACCGGGATACCTGCGCTCATAGCATCAAAGATCGGTAGCTCGGTGTACCTCTGGTGTACGTGAAGGGGCTATCTCATGATGATTAGTTCACTTGCAAGGCTCCAGCACCGTTCATCAGCCCGAAGAGACTTGTCCGTACGGATCATAGCAAAGAAAAAAATATGCAGAGCAGAAGAAGCATTGTTAATTGCTACCAGAGTTTGCTACTCAAATTCGCAGCAGACCAGTGCACATTCTTCTGCCCTGTCTTTCAGTCCAATTCAACACCAATTCAACTCTCCGCTAAACAACGTGAATGCGAATGCGGCGCTAACATTCCTTGTAACAAAGAAGAAGCCACCTCTCAGCTTTAGTAGTGTGCTTCACGCGATATCATTGTTTCACCCTTCGCCCAGAGACCGGTGTTGGTGACAGTCTTCTTTCCATCGACATTCGCACTCATTCGACGATTCCAGTTCCAACAAATGGCTCGCAAATCCTTACCAGATGCAGCGCGCGAATGAGTGCAGGTCTTGGTAGTTCGACCACAACAGCAGGTGGGCATGTGTCGGTCGGTCCAAGGGCAAGGCATACCCTTAGTAGAACGATGGTGGCGACCAACATGCGAAAGAAGGTGTCTGAATGGCCCTCAATACAATTTTCTCCACCCGTGAAACACAGTAAAAAAGGGCTTTCATTTGTTTAGTTTTCTTCTGTTTCCCAAAAAGCACAATCAATGAAGGTGTAAGAGCTGTCAAATACATGGTCAGACAAAGGGATTGTAGTATCTTGCTTACTGCAGGCTTGCCCCCCCGTCCGTCATTGTTCTTTCCTTTTGGCGCACACGCCTGGGAAGTAGCTGAACTCCGAGCTCGTGGCATGTGCATGTGTGGAGCTCAGACCTCGAGAGCGTGAGGTTCGGACGTTCTGCAGCATGGTGGATGCCACTCTTCAGGCCAGTTATGCCGATGACATCGAGCGCGACGCAAAGAAAAGCTGCTACAAGTTCACAAGTTCAGTATGATAAGTACACTGCCCAGGTTCTGTTGGGTGGATGTTGCGATGGCTTATATAAAGCTACATCCCTGACACATCATGTGTTGTGCAGCGCAAAAAAAACCTATCCTTCTTTTCATTCTCCGTCTACTTTTTACTCAGTTCCTTAGTTTCACGAGGCGAATAAAGGTCATGCTCCGCTATTCGGTGGACTTCCTTGTGTTGAAGTCGATGCTGCGATTAGCATATTGTGTCACTCAGTTTGGTTTCCGTTTTTGGGGGCGGGAAGCCACCACTTACATTTGTGTTTGTGCCCCGAATCAAACTTCAAACTTCTATCAACTGTGTTTGTTGGTGAGCTCTGAGAGTGGTGAGTTCGTCCTGTTTTCTATTGCTGTTGCTCTTGAGGCACACATCCTGTTTTCTATTGTTGTTGCTCTTGAGGCACACATTCACCTTCTTCGTTCGGAGTACATTGCAATGATGCAGGGCTGTGTAGACGGCATCTGCTTTGTCCCAGCATTTTTCAACTTTCGTTCGGAGTACATTGCAATGATGCAGGGCTCTGTGTAGACGGCATCTGCTTTGTCCCAGTATTTTCAACAACGTCGGTGGAATCGAAACAACCGTACGATCGAGTCAAAACATAACCACATTGGTCCAATAAACTTTCTGTTCTTCAAAAAAGTAGTCTGATTGAACCGTTCACTACTTCCTTTCTTGCATCGGAGCCCGATACCAACCGTGCGTCCTGCTAAAGGATGTTACCTCAGCGCTCTAAGGGCGGCAGCAGGTCGTCCCTTTTATGCGCGCTCTTGTGATTCGGTTTATTGGTGGCTGATTTTGGCTTGACAGGACCCTGGTGCAGTCGGTTTAGCTCGAATGCAGCGGTCACCTGCCATAACTTGAAGAAGAAAATGGTTTATAATAAAAAGTCGGACTTGAGTTTTTCCGGGTTTGTGATCGGTTTGCACCGGGCATAGGCAGTTACCCTTGCTTTTCATACTCACGGGGCCCGCCGGCTTACCGGCCCATACGATCGTGTGGTACTCATCGACATGCCGATGACTCCCCGCTATCGCAACAATATTCCAATCTCAAAGGAGATAAATGTGCTGTAGCCCACACGAAACGCAGGTATATCTGGGTTCAGTGGCGGGCGTAAGCGTTCAACAACGAAGATGCGTCGGCGTTCAACAAAATGAGAAAACCGCCTGAAAAGCCGGGCTGCTAGGGAACCCTGCAACAAATCCACAACAATGAATAGGAGGCCGTCAAGGCCAGTGGGGAGAGGGTCTGGGGTAAAGATGCAGTTCTACACCCGAATTCTGCAGCGTGTGAATGGCTCGCTTGCCGCACATTTCGGAAGGTCGATGCCGGAGGAAACACAGCGACAGATTCTGGGTTTTGTGTACTCGATGAAGTATGAATACCAGCGTCGTTTCGACGATATGGAAGTTGTCGGACGCTCGTTGAACGGCAGAGTGGAGGCTGTACTGACTCCAACTGGGTTCATCAAAAAGGTGCGAATGCACCCGGCAGTTGCGAGTCTGCCCGAAGATCAAAAAGACGTGCTAATCCTCTCCGCGACTAGCGAAGCACGCAAGAAAGGACGCACTCTCATGTACGAGGCGGAAGAACAAGTTTACGGTCTATTTCTACGCGACATCAAACCATGGGTACATGGCATCCGCGACAACCCTGAGTTCTTCACTATTCCAGAAGATGCAGTTGAAACGCCCGAAGGTGTTCTCGCTCCATCGTGGCTGAAGCCGGAGCACATCCACCGAACCATCCCTTTCGAATCATGGAAGCCCCGACGACAAGTCCAAAAGGAGCTTGAAGACAAAGAAAGCGCATGGCTGCAGCACCTGCCTGGTTTCCAATGGGCAAACACCGCTCGAGGGAAAGCGTACACCGACTCGCTACCACAGAATCGGCCGCGTGGTGCACCTGGACGCCTCATGCGAACTGATTACGACGACAAGAATGTTGCCTACACCACGGATCGGAAAGATACACTGAGTGAGTTCCAGAAAATGGTATAGTTTCACCGTCTACAATCGCACAAGCACTTGTCAAACTTAACACTCACTGCGGTACTCGCCATCACGTTCTTCGATCTTCTGGATTCGAACGCAAACAATCCGTGACTATAATCTGCATCATCGTCGTGTGACTACATCTTCGCATGCGTCGTCTTGATCGCGTTGAGGCGCGCTTGGTGCCTCTGTCTTTCAGTAGTAGTAGTAGTAGTAGTAGTAGTAGTAGTAGTAGTAGTAGTAGTAGTAGTAGTAGTAGTAGTAGTAGTAGTAGTAGTAGTAGTATAGTAGTAGTAGTAGTAGTAGTAGTAGTAGTAGTAGTAGTAGTAGTATAGTAGTAGTAGTAGTAGTAGTAGTAGTAGTAGTAGTAGTAGTAGTATAGGAGTAGTAGTAGTAGTAGTAATAGTAGTAGTAGGCAGAGTAGTAGGAACAGGAGTAGTAGTAGTAGTAGGAGTAGTAGTAGTAGTAGCAGTAGTAGTAGTAGTAGTAGTAGTAGTAGTAGTAGTAGTAGTAGTAGTAGTAGTAGTAGTAGTAGTAGTAGTAGTAGTAGTAGTAGTAGTAGTAGTAGTAGTAGTAGTAGTAGTAGTAGTAGTAGTAGTAGTAGTAGTAGTAGTAGTAGTAGTAGTAGTAGTAGGAGTAGTAGTAGTAGTAGTAGTAGTAGTAGTAGTAGTAGTAGTAGTAGTAGTAGTAGTATGTGTCATCCTAATCCGGGAACAAGTCAGGGAGAAGAACGGAGCAATCTTTACAAACAAACGAGTGACATAAGGTGGCCGCTTGAGCGGCGCCAGTTCGAAGCAGCAGTGACGCGTCGGCAGTATTGGCACTTCAGGGTGGGGCGCCGTCATGAGCGTCGACGTCTAGCGAGTGTCGGCAGAGGGTGCAGTGGTCGGAGCAAGCTTGAACGTGGCAGGTCGGTGCCGCACAAATGAGTTGGTCGATGTACTTGTGCGCGTTCACCTTGCGCATGCGTCGCGCAGCTTGCGAGACCACGCGCTTCCGGGGTCGTCCGGATCCGGTCCCACGTGCCTTCATGCCTTTCCGCGTCTTCCGCGGCGGCCGCACGGTTCTCTGCCTGTCCTCTGCCGGTCCTCTGTCCTTCAAAATCACGGATAAAAATATAACACTACGCACTTCTTCGCCTGCCCGACTGGCTTCATTGCCCCCTTGGCTCCTTACGCCGTTGCTGTGGTCATGTTGACTTCGGTAGGAACATCGAGGTGCATGTCACTTCTTCGTTCGCTTGGGTTTGGTTCCGCCTTCTCAATCTTCGCTCTAAAGACTGCTTCTCGTTTTTCCAGGCCTTCCACTCGTCGTCTACTGCTTTCGGAAGCACCAGCACCAGGTTCTCGCGTTTCGCTACTTGCCCACCGCTGATGCGGGGCTGTTTGACCCCGTTTTCTTGTCTTTGCTATCAAAACGTGGCAGCAGTCTTCAGGCAGCAGCCAGTTGTGAGACTGACAGGTGAGCAGCGCCACTCCCAAGCGAGCTCTCGGATCAAGCTAGCTGTTGTACGGAATTGCCTATCTACACTCCAGCTGCGCGCGCCAAGGTTGCTGCGGTCGCCAAAGATGACAGATGTGTCAGGTCAGGTGGCGAGATCTGGAGCCCTGTGATGGCTGAGTGCGCACCTAAGCAGGGCTGCATCCTCGTGTTGTAGCCGTGTTGTGTATACGGGCCTCCACCACCGGGTGAACCACCTCATCACGAAAGGGAACAAACCTTTTGCGACCGTGATTGGACAGTCGGATTGCCTGGGGGCGCGTCTCCGTGAAAAAGAGAAAAATAAAGCAAGACCTGCCCCCTGCGCCTGCTGTCCGGCTGCTTCGGCAGACGACGTTGCTGCATATCAAGTTCAAACTACTGCTTCTACTATCAAAACGTTCTCTCTCGCCACCTCTGCAGTGGTGGCCCTGCTAAAGCCAGCCTTTGATCGTGTGGTCAAACTCATGAACGGCTTCTTGTAGCTTGCTGCGTATACACGTGTACATACAAATTGATAGCAACACTACAGATGGCATGGGTCTTACAACCCAGTTCCAGCATTTTGCCGTGGGAGTATTGAGTAGTATTATCAACAACACCCCTGCACCCACACAGAAAACCTTGTTCGAGGGTTGGTTCGGTCAACCTGTAACCACCACTGCACGTGGACGGGATTATGACACAGCGCTCATGTCCATTGTCAACAAAGAGCTGCATTTACGTGCTGCAAAAGTGGACTGGCAAGCAACGCGAGCGGACGATAGGGCATACGCCAAGCGACAAGCACAGGACGCTGGTCTCGAGCCCCATTTTCAGGACTTCACTGGGTTCGACCTGAAAAGGTATGCCACTGCCTGCCTTGTGCCAAACTTGGAAGCATCTTTTCGATAATTGGCAGCAACATGCTTTGCGGACAATGGCATCTCACGAACAATAACACAGGCACTGGCACATCAAGAGGCGGGAACTCTCGCCAACAGTTTTGTTCGACTACGACCCCCTCATGATGAAGAGTCAAACGGAAGGGAAACGCTACGAGAGACCGGCTCAGTATGTTCCCGGCCCTTTTCGTTGATTACGTAGTGATGAACTGTTGTTCCGTCGCTGCCTGCAAAGTCCTCCTTCGAATCGCTCTGACTTCAACAAGGCCTGTTGAAGCTCTTTGCGGGCTTGCACCGACTTGAAGTCGTGTGCTATCACTCGATTGACCTGTTTCATCCATACACCGCTGCTCTTAGCGTTGGTTCTCATTTCGGTCAATTGTATCCACCTCGACCCCGCGGTTTTAAGGCCACGGGGTTGAATCGAGTTGGATTCTTCGGACATGTATTAGCAATGGAGTTACCATTGTTATCCAACTGGGCCCAAAAGGCACCTTCCCCGCGTACATTGCCACCGATTCAATGAGCCGTCTTCAGACCCACTGTTGATCCATTTGCTCTGAGTTGCATGGCTTAACCTTTGAAACAAGCAAAGTATCATGACTACTGGCAGGATCAACCAGGTTCTTGTCACTCAAATCCGACTGAACCGAGGAAAAACTGACGTGACATGACACGTGCATAAAGGCTGCAAAGCGCAAAGGGCAGGTCGACGAAGCGTTTTGGCTTTTTGGACTGTACAAAACAAACACGATCAGGTTCACATTGAGAATTCACGAAGGCTGGAATGCGAAGCAGACACATGACAAGGACGAGACGCTGCGCTGGAAGCTTGCACGTGACATCACGTATGCACTTTTTATTGCATTCCTTGTACCGGCTGTTTCCCGCTGCATTTGCATCCCATGATTGGTGTTGTCCAGCGAGCATCACGTTGGGGCCTGCGGTTGGTGTACCGGATACATTTTGTTGGTTGCCCTGCACATTTTCCACATCCGTCGTACAAACCTTACAGACGAGCACCGGTTGATCAGAAGGGCGGTCTAGATTCGTGTTTCACCATAAAAGAAAATTGGCAATCGAAGCTCACTAAATATCCGGAAGCAACGGCAAAGTTTGCCTGATTGTCATCGACAATCACCAATCACCCGTGCTCTGCCTAGTTCTTGCACTTTTTGATCGGCGAGAAACGGAGATTAAGCTCAGCTCCAGAGTTGACAGTGCACACCAACATTTTGGATGGACACTATGGAAATTCATCGTGCTTGTCGCCGAAGGGCCTCGACCGCTTGTCGCCGAAGGGCCTCGACCTACAAGCAGACAAGCGTACTGATCCGAGCTGATACTACGTCGGAAAACATTAAAGCGCAGCGCAACCTAGCCTTTCCTTGTTTCTCAGAACAGTTGTTTCGGCTTTTTGACACCTTTCTTCGACCAGTCGACTGACTTTGCGAGCATATACACGAGTCACCTGCAGCATCCCGGAACACATCAACTGATTGTCGTGACCCGCAGACCCGGTCCTGTTGAGGAGCACGAAAATTGTTGTCATATGCTTGATGTAGCACACTTCCGTGAACCCTGCCTCCCGCTGGATTTTTGAAGCGCACATGAAGCTGCAGGCGTACCGAAAATTGAGCGCGAAATAGCCGTCAAGAATATCGCAGACCTGCATGGCCTGCATTGTAGCCTTGTGTGCTCAGACACGTGCGAGTGTGCTTGTGCGGAGTGCTAAGAGTGCGGGGCTGAGACGCTGTTTGCATGATAACGTAAAGTACCACAGTGTGTTCACGGCGACAGAAATATCCAATTGGCTAGTGAGAAAAGGCTCAAAATCAGATCCGGCTTCATCACCCCATCGCACACCTAGGAGTGCTTACTGAGAAACAGACGATATGGGTGACATTCGCATCGTACTCGAGGAAGCCTTTGGTAAACTGAGCAATGTTTCAGTAGACGATTTGACTGCTTTGACGAGGATGCCTGAAATTTACTCCGAGGTATGCGATCTACAATAGTGATTCCTTGGGGAGAGAAGTCGCAACGATTGTCCAGACCTCCAACGCAACACTAAAACAGCTCATCATCATGCTCATGGCGGTGGTTACAATTGCAGTTGGCAGCTCTTGGTCTGTACCAAAGAAAATGCGCAACAAAGCAAAGGGGCTGCCCCCAGGCATAGACGACGAGGATGAGGCTGAAGATATGCAAATGACTGCGAAGGAAGCTGCAATGTTCCCGATCCTTGGGTCTGGTTTGCTGCTCTCGCTGTATATTGCGTACCAGCTTTTTCCACAGAACCTGTTTAATCAGATTCTCTCTGCCTACCTTGTCATCGTCTCTGTGTACGGGGTATCGGCTGTGTTGTACCGTGTCACCGGTAGCAACATGCTGTCTGGTATTCTAGCTATAGCGCTTGGTGTTGCTTGGCACATCACCAGGCACTTTGCAGTGAACAACGTGATTGCCCTTGGTATTTGCCTTACGAGCCTGTGGAAAGTCAAGTTGCCAACCTTTACTGTGGGCTGGCTGTTGTTGTGGGGACTGTTCGTTTACGATATCTGGTGGGTTTTTGGCACTGAGGTAATGGTGAAAGTGGCGAAAAGCATTGACGGGCCGGTTCTGCTGAAGGTTCCGAAGGACCTCATGGCTGCTGAATGGACCCCGAAAGAAATGATGATGCTTGGGTTAGGAGACATCGTCATTCCTGGGTTTTTTGTAGCACTGTGCCTGCGCTATGACTACCATAAGGCTGCACAGTTTCTCGAATCGGGGAAGCGGGCAAGCAATGCTCCTGTTTCAAAGCCCCTTTTTCTTACAGCTATTGTCTGTTACACACTTGGGCTTGTTCATACAATTTTTGTCATGTTCGTATTCAAGGCTGCTCAACCTGCACTTCTGTACTTGGTCCCCTGGCTTACATTCGGGACCCTCCTTGCTGCTGTGATAGCGGGAGATTTGACCTCCATGTTTTCATACTCAGAAGATCCTCCCCCAGAAGCAGAACCGACAGAGAGTCTTCCAATGACAGACCAAATATACAATTTGTTCGTGGCTGAGCTCTTCAACCTTGAAAAGCGGAAGGGCGATCCGAAGAAGAAGATCCCAGAAAAGTCGCAGGAAGAAAAGAAGAATGAGTAAGAATCTTCATCAGCGAAAACGATTCTTAAGCTGGCTGCAGCTTTATTGGTACAGGTTTCATGTATTTTCGAATATTTCCCTCATGCCTGCCAACTTAATAAGCTGTGACAATTTGTTGCACGCAGCCAATTCGTTGTCATGACGCTTCCTTTTCCGTTGAACAACTTTTTCTTGTGCAGACACCACTGTGCGCTGTGAGGTGGGATCTACCCTGTGCACCAACAGTTACAAATTTGCTGCATTAGTGTGTGGTCCTTTTTAAGATGGATTGTGTCGCTCTCTCTCCCTTAGGATTGCCGCCCGAGATAACCGGCTGCCTTTAGGTAGGCGACACTAACACGGGGGGGTAGGTATTGTGGTTTAGAGGTTCGGTGTGGATCTCCGGTTGAGGCTGTGAGGCAGGTAGTATGAGGGAAGTAGGTATGATTATACACTTTAACTCCGGCTAGCCAAGTTTGTAAGTTGCGACGGACACCAAGAAGAAATTCGCCTTGATTAATATTGGGCCCCCCACGCTTTTTTAGAGCAAGTTCACTTAGAGATCCGGGGGTTCATAGTCTCTGGGATATACTGTGACAAAGGCATTTCGTTGAGGTTACAATGTAGAATATATCTGTACTTTATTGGTGGCTTGCCGTGGCTACCCTTGAAGGAAAGCGGCTCCGGGTTCTGCCCGGAAACACCTCGGGTGAAGAAAAAAGAAGTGGTGCGGGATATCAGATCAGAAAAAGAGAGAACGAGTATAAGTATCAGCTAAGAGAAGCGTGAAGGGGGGTCCATCCCCGCTCTCATTCGAGTATGGATGACGTCGACGCACTGATCGCCAGGGCATCCGCCTTGGCTGGGAAGTGCCATGACAAAAAGACGAGGCAGCAACTGCTGAAAATCTTAGACGTCATCCTGTCCTTGGTCGAGACAGGGATGGCCGGATCGTCGCCCGCACCGCTTGGCGCCCAGAAACCCGCGCCCCCTTCGACGCATGGCTCCGGGGCACAAGAGGCTCGACCTCCGGTATCCGAGAAGCGTTCGGTGTCCGATAAGCGACCGGTATCCGAGAAGCGACCGGACCCCTCCACCGAAGATTCATGGGCGGAAAGGATGCGCCGCTCTACATCGACGAAGCAACCGCAGGTGCCTAGCACGTGGTCGGAGAGGACGCGCCGCACCCGTCCGAAGGCCAGTATGGTCTTCCATGACTGGCAAGTGGCGAAGGTCGGGTCTACCGACGAGTTGAGGAGCGGAAAGGGCGGCCTACTCGTGGCTGCAAGTGTCGAAGATGCGGAATCCGCATGGGGTGCGGCCCTCGACACCGTCGCGGTTTACCCCGAAGCGAAGGTTGCCGTCGTCTGCAGCGTTCCGTGGGACGGTTCAGTGAGGCACCTCGTCACCTTGTCTGACGGCGGTCATCAGGACGTATGGTCGCGGTTCCAAAACCTGGCCCTGCCCACGGTGCATTGCAAAGCAGTCAACACCCTCCAGCCGACGACACAGGTTTGCCTGTTCCAGGTGCGCGCCGCCTACGTCCACGCGGCCACCTGGGATACCGCGATGAAGGCCGCACAATCTGTGCGGATTATGGCGAAGAAGGCCGCAGAAGCGGAAGGACTGCGCATGGATTGGAGCGCAGTGTTCACAAAGGTGCACCGCCGGCAGGGGGTGTGTGAGGTGAGCGTGCGCGTCCCGATCGTTGACGTGCAGAAGCTGCTGCGGAGCTCCGGCAAAGCCGGAACATTCTGGAAGGCCTTGTCCTTCGTCAACGGGACGGACACCATGCCGGCGGTGTGGGTGAGTGACTGCACCCTTGAAGAGGCGCGACGGCTGGCGGCACTGACTCCGAATACGTTCGGGGTAATCGCGGGCACAAAGACGGGTGTCTTCGGCATTCGGACGACCCCGGAACACGTTGCCGCCACCGAATCCGCGGTCGGAAAAAAGCTGTCGAAGCGCCAACTGCGTGGCGACAAATACGTGGTCACCACCGCGTGCGCTTCGGAACACGCGACCGACCTCCTTGCCGCCTGCGCTGCTGCCGGCTGGAAGGTCGAACAAGCCGGGGCCTTCAAGCGACAAGGTAAGACCGTGTGCATCGTCATCGCCGACACGGGCCCACCTGCACCCGTGTTCTTCCGGCTCGATCGCGCGTCTATTTCGATAAGGAAATACGACCGCTCCACTGACGCGAGGCAACGGAAGGGATTCTCCACGCAGTGTCAGCGGGAGAAGGTCAAACTCCCACCCGAGTTCTTCGCTAGCCTCAACGAACGGCCCGAGCCGTCTCCGGGCCAAAAGAGGGGACGCACAGAGGATGAGACAACTGAGTCCCAGGAAAAGCTAGCACGGGTGGACGGCAAGGACAACATGGTCACCGACTGCCGGCACACCAGCTGGCAGGAAGCACACTCGAACGCCGAAGCTTTCCTCTGCGTGGTCTGCGCCAAAGGCATGCAGGTCGGACAAGCCAAGCGGCTTTGCGCGCACGGCCCCTGCCAGGCTGCAATCTGTCACGCATGCTGGACTAAGTCGCGGGCCACGCCGCCAACTTCATCTCCCTCGCCCGCGCAGGCGACCGCCGACGTCCCCCCCCCGGAGTCACAATGGTGATCCACGCCAACGATTTGTCCCCCCAGCCGACGAGAGAGTTCTATCTGGCCCTCGTAGCGTACGCGCTTCTCGTGACTCAAGGTATCGAACCCAACCCTGGCCCTCCACCAATTCGAATTGTGACTATAAATGTCACGTCCTTGATGAAGAACCTGTACCTCCTCATCTGCATAGCGGCGGACATCATCTGTGTTCAAGAAACGAAGTTGACGAGTGCCGGGCAGAGAAGTATCCGGATGGCCCTGAAACAAGCCGGCGCCCTTGATGTATGGCAACCCTTCTTCGGCAGCTGCTGTGTTGGGCGGAAGTGCGGCAACAGCGTCCCATCCCAGGTTACAGGAGGTAGTGCAGGAGTCGCGATTTTCGTCAAGAAAGGCTTGCCTGCATGTATCGTCGAGCCTTTTGACGCAGCCGAGCAACGTGCCTACGAATCGGCCCGCTTCTTGCATGTACGTGTCGCGACAGGTGTAGGTAAAGGAGCCGTACACGTGGTGTCATTGTACGGTCACTGTGGCATTTCCGAAAAACCCGAGCGGGAAAGGTTGATCGAGGGATCCCTGTGGGGATTGCGCCAGCGCTTGGGTGCTGTGCCCCTTGTCGCCGCCGGCGATTTCAACACGACCCCCCTCGGTTCCCCGGCGCTCCGATTCGCCTTGCGCAACGGCTGGTCGGACTCTGCCGAGCTGCAAGCTGAAGCCCTGGGAAGTCCTGCAGAGTTTACATGTTACCACGGTCAGCCGTCACGCATCGACCTTCTTCTCACCAACGAAGTCGCTTCTGCCGCTCTCGGTCGCGTGGAGACTTTCGAAGCCGGCCTCCCTACGCACAAGGCGGTCCGAGCCACCTTTAATCTTGCAGTATTCCAACAACTGAACCCGGTACTCCGGTACCCCCGGGCAATTCCAAGCACCGGGCTGAGCGGCCTGGACGACCCGAATGCCCTCCGGAACGTCTCTGAGAAGTACCGCCTCGGGGACCCTTGCCCCCCCGGGCTCGAAGGTAGCCCCCGGGTGAACTTCCTCTGGCAACGGACTTCGCGAGCTGCGGAAGAGTACCTCATCCTCAAATCCGGAATCGAAGGCAACCTAACCGGGTACTGTGGCCGTGGCGTACGTCGGGAATTGAACTCTCAGCGAGTATCGGCGAGGCCGTCCCCTGAAGGTGCGGGAGCCGATACAGCTTCTTTGAAGAGAGCCAGGTGTCTCCTTGGGCGCATACGGGAGTACGCAGCCGCCAGAGCCAAATGGGAAAGCACAATCGTCTCCCCTGGCCCTTTGCCCTTCCAGCTTGAGGGACAGTGGACGAAAATACGCTCCTTTCGAAGTTTCGTGTTGCTGCGCACGGATGGGAAGTGTGCTCTGCCACCCGAGCCGCCGTCAGCGAAAATCGGAAGAGGCCTCGCGTTTACCGTCTCAGGACTGTGTCGTGACCTGGCGCATAGCACGCTAACTTCGAGATACCTGAAGAGCGCGAGGAGTCAGCGGGAGCTTCGCGACCCCCTGGGGAAGGAATCGTTCGCTTGGGTGAAGAAAGACGCGCCATCGGGGTTATCGTTTGTAACTGGGGCCGATGGGCGGCTCACTGCGAACTTGGCAGAAGTTGACGCGTTGGTGAGGAGGAGTTGGGATCCAGTGCTCCGCATGTACGCCGAGAAGAGGGAACCCGAGTTTGCCCCTTTCTTCCAGGAGTACAAAGACTTTATCACGCAACACCCATGCAATCTAAATCCGATCACGGCCGAGCGGCTTCGTCAGGTGGCGAAAAAGAAGAGCGTACAGACGTCTTGCGGTGTCGACGGCTGGCGCATGCGTGAAATCGCCGTTCTGCCGAATGCAATCCTGGAAAGCTTTGTCGCGGTGCTCAACGAGGTAGAGGAAACCGGCTTCTGGCCCGACGGAGTCCTGGACGCAATGGTCACCTTAATTCCTAAAGGAGAAGGGAGTGATCCACTGAAGCTGCGTCCGATTACTGTCTCGAGCGTGGTATACCGACTCTGGGCTAGCGTGCGCCTACAGGATGTCATGCTCTGGCAAGAGCTATGGATTCACGGGTCGCAACATGGTTTCCGGCACGGCCACTCCTGCGACGACGTGGTCATGGATATCGCCCTATCGATAGAGGAATCACTGACAAACGGTACACCCCTGTGCGGGGTCGCACTCGACTTTGCCAAGTGCTTTGACCGCGTCCCTCAGGCCCTGGTGCTCGACTTGATGGAGGCGCTTGGGCTTCACGAGCGTGTGCTGGCACCCTTACGCCACATATACAAGCACCTGAGGCGTCGCTTCCGGTACCCCTTGGGAGTCGGCGAGATGTTCACTGTCACCAACGGAATTCTCCAGGGCTGCCCGATATCAGTGGTCCTGATCAACGCGCTCCTCTCTGTTCTCTCGAAGGCCTTGGTCAGCCGAGCTCGGGTGAGTCCGAAGTCGTTCGCCGACGATCTGTACCTGCTGTCGCAACTTGCGAGGCTACTCCAAGAGGGAATTCGAACCACAGAGGTGTTCGACAGCCTGACAGGCTTTGCCCTCAACGAGGACAAGTCGGTCTCCTTCTCGACGTCCCCAGAGCCTCCTCGCCTCGTGATCGGTCGCAAAATAATTCGATCGAGCAAAATAGTGAAGGTTTTGGGTGTCCCCCTGGGCACAGAGGGACCCGTTGACAACCGCAGGGCCAACGCCACGGTCGAGGCCGCGGCCAGACTTGAGGCGGCGCCGCTCATGCATCGCACGAAGTTCCGCATAATGCAGACGATCGCAGCCTCCGCGTATTACGGGGCGGCCTACTGCACGAATACAACAGGTGGCTTCGTCAACAGCTCAACGCTCCGAACGGCACTCTCCGCTTGCGTGATCCCTCGATCTAACCGGGCGAAGAGCCCTCTTGCGGTTCTCTCCCTGGTTGCAAAAGCACACCTGTGTGATCCGGCATGCGCCTCAGGTTTCAGCTTATTCCGCACGTTCGTGAAACAATACGGGAAAGAGAGGTTTCGGGTGAGGATGGACGCTCTCCTTCGCGTGGGAGCCGACTCGTCTATCAAGGGTCCCGTAGGTCTTATGGCTAATCTTCTGCGGGAGATAAGATTCCTACGGGCCACGCAGCACAGCTTCCAGTCCCTGTCTTTCGACGGGACTCCCGTGTCGCTACTCGGTAAAGAAGCCCCACACCTCTTTCGTGAGGGCCTGCGTCTGCGCGCGTGGCGTTACTTGACCACACAGAGACAAGGATTTGACGGAATCGAAGGAGGGGTGGACGTACGTGCCATGAATCGGCTTTGGCTGAACCGCGCGACGGACCACAAATTGAGTTCCGCGATCAGTCGATGTATTGGGGGAGCGGTGTACTCACGGGAATGGTGCCGCAGGAAGTGGGGTTCGGGGAGCGGCGACTGCGAGTTCTGCGACAGCGGTGCGACGGGGACCCTGTGGCATTACTACTGGCAATGTCCGGGCCCAGGTTGTAGATGGAACGAGCTGCGATCCCGGTTTTGCATTGCTGAGGCGATGGTCCGGGACATGCCCCAGTGCTTGTGCATTAGAGGGATACCCCCCTACGGGACCCCTCCTGACCTCCTGGAGAAGATCCAGAGGCTGATCGGTACGATCTCAATCGAGATGGCGCAGGCGCAGCGGAGCCTTGCGGCAACACGCCCTTGGGAACTCGCCTCAGGTGCGTCGACGAAATACGACGTACACTTAGCAACGGACAGTCGTAAGTTGCTAACGACCAACATCGGAACCCGCTTCGCAGCGACGTTGGTCTTCTGGCTGCGGAGTCTATCATGGGTCAGCTCCAACCCTCTCCCGACGACAGGCGTGGAACTCGCGCTTGATTTTGAGGCATTTACGCGTTCGAAGCTCCCAGGGAGAACCTTCGCCGAGAAGGGGCTGCAAATTGGGTACCTTATGCGAGCTATCAACGACCTGTGCTGCGCCGACTCAGGAGTCGCCTCCTTCCCTGGGAAGTGGCGGCAGGGGGTCTGTTCCCTCCGCTGTTTTGGTGCGCCGGCTATGCCGGGTTGTACCCACCGCCCACGCTTTGCGGCTGGACGGAAGACCGAGTGGATGTTGGGCAAGCTGGAAACAATTTGCGCCCGTAACAGCTGGAACGATGCCGTGCCTGAATATCCGCACGACGTACCCTATGTTCAGTGGGAGTTGAGATTCTCTGTCAAGATGCTAGCCGCCGCCATAAGGCGGGCTATTGCCAAAAGGAGGAGAGCCCGCGAAACAACGTGCCAACACACGCCTGCCAGGCGGTCTCGTCCGCCAGTCAGAACGCCCCCGGCTGCGCCACCATCGGTGCAACAATCATCTTTGACAGGGCCACGGCTCGCTCCGCGCCCACGGCGCAACGACTTGCGCCCGCCGTAGTAGTACGGGATAGTAGTGGGGCGACCGGATACTCCTCGGAGAGATGGTCCCTGCACTCTAACTCGTCTCTCTCTCTCTCCATATCTGTGGCGATGGCTAGCATTAGTCGCTACCTCTTCGATCACACCGTGAGCCGAAACTCGACGCCCGTCTCTCCGGACCAGGAGAGAACTTCGCGGCGCACCCGCCATGCATGAGGCACGCGCCCAAGACCCGTGCACGGCTACCGTAGCACCATCCATGTTTGCACCTTCCTCGGATGCAAAACACGTTCCCCTTCCCCGCGTTCTGCGTGTGGGGTTACCCGCCCAAGTGCTACATGACTACAAGCTCAACGCCGAGATAACCCGTGACAGGTCGGCCGCCACCATCCTGTTAGGCCAACAGGGTGAATTCCAAGAGCACGACCGATGATGCCTGGTATTGGATTAGTCTCGTGTACCGGGCGAAACTAAGGCGGCGGGTCTGTCACTAGGGCAACAACCAGGAACACACTGGTAGGTGAGCAGCGACACCTCCCGAAAGTGAGCTAAGGGCGAAGGACGTATCTGCGGCTGCTGCCCTGAGCAACGCGCTATGCCAACAGTTCAAATGTCTTAAACGAGAACGGGACAGCAGCAAGAGGGCTGTAAAAGTAACCACCGCCACAAGACACCGTCTTCCCACAAGGTCCTTGACCAGGGAATGATGAACTGGTCAAAACGGCTGTTGTTGCCGACACTGGTCCTGTTTTAGGCCTTTAGACCGCTTCTGGTTCAACGTGTTTCACGTCACACCCTTTGTTCTGGCGGCCGACCTTTCATAACAGAATCAAAACTATCAAAGTAACGCGTGTCTGCCGGAGTCTGAAGCCAACAAGACAGAGCCATGAGTATGCTGTTGTGCGAAGACGTCCGTGCCAGTCATGTGTATTGATCTTCTCACCCACCTCCTTTCGCGCGGCAAGTCCACAAGGCTGCACTTGATTCTAGGCTACTGAACTTTACAGGTGGGGCGATAAGCGATAAGGGGGAAACTCTTGCCACAGTGGGCTCCAAAAACTTGTGGTTGAGGGGGCGTGCAAAGATGGATACACAGGGCACGTTCGACGAATTGACCGACAGTGCCATTTTGACAGTGGAAGGTGACAGCGATGATGAAAGTGAATCTGGTTCCGAGATTTGTGAACCTCTCGCAGCCGACATGTCATCATCCGCAGGAATGGCGGGTGCGCAGTGTGGCATGTTCTCGAGTTCAATTGCCTCTGGCATCTGTTTGCGCAAGAACACAGCACAGCGGTCGTTCCGATCTGAGGAAGAGATGGTGCGCGAGTTGCAAGAAGAGGGCGAGTTGCAAGAAACTTTTGCTGCTTCCATGCGTGAGAAAACTGAAGAAGTAGTACTCAATTGTCATCAATTTGAAGCGCTGCCTGACGACTTGTTTCGATGCATTCATATCACAAGACTGAAGGCACATAGAAACAACTTGAGAACGGTATGACGAATCATGAACCTGCAGTGCAGTTTTTACGAGATTGGAGGTCCTATGAATGCAATGTGAATAGCCTCTATTCGAGCCAACCCCACTTTTCTTGCAACAAAAAGCATCGGGGTGGCAGAGTGACCGGGTGTCGGCCTTGAGGCCGGTAGGCCCGGGTTCGAACCTGCCAAGACACTTTTCCGGTCGAAAATGGGTTTCGGGGTTTGTTGGTTTCGGGGTCTGATGTGCCCGAAGTTTGCGTTTTTCGGAGTTTCTCGGTTGATGTTTCGCGGTTGTTGGGTTACCCCGGGTGCAGTCCGGGGAAATGGAGTCGGGGGGGGGTCTCCCCCCCGGGTACTGGCGCCGACCTTGGCAGCATTTTTGCGGCTGGCCGACCAGGTACACCAAACCGATGGGCCACAGTAGGATGCAAGAGCATGAGCGTATCGATTATAGGTGCGATGACACAACACCTTCCGCTCTGGCCGTCTCAGCAGCTTATGTTCAGAGCAAGGACCAAGCCAAAGATTCAGCCTCTGTTGTTTTGTAGACTTCCTGATTGTAAGCAACATTCAACAGATTCAGCCCGATGTCGCACGGCTTGTAAATCTGACAGAGCTCAATGTCAGCGAGAACAAGCTGACAACCCTTCCAGAAGCGCTTGGGTCTTTGGTCAACTTAGTTCTCCTGGACTGCAACCGAAACCAGCTTGTTTCTGTTCCCGCCTCCATTTCTCAGCTGCAAAAACTCAGGTCTGCTTTCTGACTGCGTCTCAATACTCTTTTGCGACAATGACGAACCCCAGACTTCACACACGAACGGATGCACAGCCAAAATAGCGAAAGAACCCCCGATAATTGTCTTATCGCCTCGTTAGCTATTTCGGACTATCCCAAAATACGGGCACACGAGTTGAGATTGCAGCAAGTTCATCCCCCTTAAAGCAGCAATTAGTGCTGAGCCGGTGGCAGAACATTGCAACCACTGCAGTTAGGACCCAAGGTAGTAGTGAATGTGATCGCAAATATGTCCACCCGGACCGGCAGCCCTACGTACTTGCGGATCGGAAGTGATCAACAAGACGAATCGGCAATTATGCAGCTATGGCAACACTACGGCGAGACACATTTCGACTGCGTCCCTGGGGTTTTTCGAGCAAGCTACGCGGAGCAGTGGTACCAAGTGCTCGGTAGCCCGGTTGATAGCCCAGCGCGAGACGAAGGTGACCACCTGGAGGTACGAACCTCACCGGAACCTCAGCGCCAGCACAGCGACCTCACCGACTCGTCTTCAACCGCATCCGCAACCACAACCACGACCAATCACCACATCCACGGCCGAACGAGGAGCTTCTTCATCTCAATCAGACTCGTCGACTGTCCGCACCCCTTCAAATGACCGAGCACGATCCGCAAGTCGGGAAACATATTGATGTATCCACTGCGGAACAGCGGTCACCAAAGCTGGTACACCATTCGTGGGAGAAATAGGTCTCAGAATTCACATGAGGCAATGCTCCCAAAATCCAAACCTGAAACGGTAACTTACCCAGTTTCACTGGAGTGCCCGTTACCGGCGAGCTACGAGGGAACGAACCTGTAAGAGTGCCAACGCTACTCTTTCTATAACGTACATACAAGGTGTCACGGGATAACCCGGCAGCCGCTGCTTAACGGCTCAGTGCATGCTAATCCATGTGGTTCATGTACTTAAAAGAACTCAATGCTTAACGGCTTATCACGTTGGCGGCCCTGAGATTACCCCCTCAGGTGACCACTTTATCTTTAGTCATACTTCAACGTCCTTTTGCAGGCTTACACCTACCTTTTACTTTCCAACACAGAAAGCTTTATTTGGACTACAACCAGTTGACAGCGATTCCGGAGGAAGTAACTGAAATCGCGGGATTAGAAAGGTGTGTTGTTGGTTTGACTCACATGGCTGCACTTGCGCGGATTTGCGGGACAGCTGCCAACAGCAAGCTTTTGTTCGCTCTAAACTCCAAGACTTTCAGGCAAACTATCGTGTCAAAAGCAGCAACACATCGTTAGTCGATTCGAATATCAAGACGGGGCCCACATAAGGCAAGCTACAGTGAGGCGAGGGACCAAAAAATATGCGGCCTCTTCTACCGTGGTTAACATAGTTGGCAAGCAAAGCAAATTTAAGCAAAGTTGGTGACCCCCGAAAAAAGCAAAGTCGATTTGCTTCAGATTTGCTTCAGATTCGCTTAAATTCGCTTAACCCAACTACCAACCAAGCACCTACAGGTTAATTTCCACTTTTTCCTATTTTTCATTTTTATAGAGTGCCTTCGCTCTTTTGGGCATTCTGGGGCTGGAATTTTGCGATTTCGAAGCATATCTTTCCATTGCCGCCCTTGGAAGGCGAAATTTTGACATGATGTTGCACTAGTCTGTCATCGTCTTCTCGCTTATGACCGTCTCTAATTCGTCGACAACGTTTCACCGCAACCTTGACAATCTTTTGTTTTCTCGCGTGGTTTAGATTTCCTTCCTAGGTTGGGCTTGAGCAAAAGAGAAGAAGAAAGGCGGCAGACGTCATTTTGCGTGCGTTCCGGGGGTAGGGGGTTGGAGTGATGGCGAGATAACGGGCAAGACGCAGGAAATTGAGGTACGGGGCAGGTGGGCAGTTCACGCAACTACTGGCCACTGCAGTCACTTTCATCAGTAGACTCGGTATACGTCAGACGCACTCCTTTGAGTGTGGGAGGGCGCCCCTGCTTGCAAGGGCGGCCGCCTCGTTTCTTCAAGCGCTGGGTCCCAGGAGTTTCCGGCTCGTAGTAATGGTGGTTCTTGAGGGTGTGAAACCGGGTAAAACACGGAGCGGGACACAGAGCCACGCCACATGTTTTGCAGACATATTTCGTCTTGACCAAACGAACATGGCATTTGCACGCAACGCGGGTGTCTGTTTCCAGAATGGCATGGAACTTGCCATCCAGGCGCGACGGGTGGTCGCTAGCCCGAGGTGTGCGCGTTCCGGGGCTGAAGTCCTCAGTACTGCGGTTGTCAGCAAGTAACCCGCGGATGAGCTCTTTTCTGAAGTCCTTGAAGGGTAAGGACCCGCGATTCTTACCAAGACGCTTGTACAAGATAAAACTGTTCAACGCAGACACTTCGAGCAAATAAAAGAAGACTTTCATATACCATCGTTTGCCCTGCATGAATCGTGTCGCCCGGGCAAGGTACTGGTCGCAGCGATCTACCCCCCCCATGTGTTTGTTGTAAGCAACCACGATGTCTGGCTTACTGACCTTCAACCGCTTTCCCCCCTTGCAGCGACGCTCAAGCTCGGTCATTGTTGTTCCAATGGGGAGTGTTGACAACATGCGGACTTCACGCTTGTCAACCCACTCCAAGAACGTGATCGGCGAACTTTGGCGATACTGGCAATGGCCGCGTTTCGGGGCCGCAGCCTTATCCGCTTGGGATGGGCGGCCGCGCTTCTTTTGGGACTTGCTAAAAAGTGGGATCCCGTTCCGATTTTTGCGGACAGTTCCGGCCGCGTGGAATCCCAAGGTGTATAATTTTAGCATGAGGGGAATGCTTGTGTAGTAGTTGTCCATGTACATGTGCCTTCCTGAGTATGCATACAGAGCCGCAGCTGCAAGAAGTTCACGCTCACCAACGTTCACGGGGCCAGGGTTAGTATCCGTGTCAATCTTACCGGTATACACTGACGATACCAATGTGTAACCAGTCTGTGACTCAGCCAGAACAAAACACTTCAAACCGAATCGATGCCGTTTCATGGGCATGTATTGCTTGAAGCTGACACGACCTTTGTACTTGATGATCGACTCATCAAAGCTAAGTTCTTTATCGGGAGCATAGACATCCCGCCATTGGAGAGACACAAGCTGGAAAATATCTCTTATCTTGATGAGTCGGTCCGGGTGTTCCTTCTTTCCACTGAGGGGGTCTGTGAAGTGCAGCGTCCTGTGAATATCGTGCCACCTTTTCCTGGACATGGTTTCAGAAAAAAACGCGCATTGTTCGATAGGGTCCACGGACCAGTACGAGTAGAGATCCTGTTTCACGGACAACCCCATCGCGTATGTGACAGCACACCAGCGAAGAAATTCCGCAATATCGGGTGCTTCGTACGAGATACCCTCTTTCCCTGCAGCATACACACTCATGTGCCCAATGATCTGGGTGACCACCAGGTCGGTGAACATGCATCTGAAGATGTCAGTGGGGGAGGAATCCTCATCAAGGTCGTAGGACGGATTCGGTCCGGTCTTCTTGGCGTTGAAAGGGAATTCGAGGTTGGGCTCGACTTTGCTGCTCCACGACAAGGACTTGATCGCTGCACCTGCTGCCTTGACCGCAGCGCTCTCAGTATTCGGTGGGCGGCCTCGCGGTGCTGGGTTTGCGGGGGGCTTCTGTGCCGGTCCTTTTCGTGGTCGGCCGGGGCGCTTCGGTGCAGGCTTTGCGGAGGGCTTCGGCGCCTGTTCTTTTGGTGGCTCGCCAAAAAAAATGTTCATAAAGTGGCCGAGATCACCGCTCTGAACCCGCGGGTTGGCCAGGAACACGACGTTGGCCGGGTGGGGTCGGTCTTCGCCTCGCTCGACTGAGCCGGTTCCTCTCAGCACGGCCCAGTTGTACAGCGCTGTGTACACTGTCTCCGGATTGGGCTGGAATCCGATACCGTGTTGGAGGCAGAAGCTCGATACCTGATAAGTGTCCAGCTCCGGTAAGCGTGCCACACTCCTGCAACGCACGTCGAAATGTTCGCGGGCGAAGCTGAGAATGTTCAATGCCGATGGCATCGCAAAACTTCCCTCCATCGCTCGCATGAGTGCGATGTACCCGCACTCCACCCCGCTCTGCTCGTCACGCAGCTGCAGTGTCACACCCCGGATACCGCCGAACTCACGTCGCGACCGTTGCCTGTCCCAGTTCCCGCAAGAGTCGACCACTGTCACCCGCCCAAGCGCGGTGGCGTCGAGATGATGCACTTGTTCGCGCACTGTCCTTCCCGACCTGTTGTTGTCGTCATCGTCATCCTCTTCCTCTTCTTCATCCTCTTCTTCTTCCTCGTCCTCTTCCTCTTCCACCTCTTCTGCTTCCTCGTTGTCCTCTTCTTCTGTCGACCCCACACTCTCCATATCCGTGGCCGCCCGCTTCCTTCCAGACATTTTGTACTTTTCACTGCCCAAGTTCCTGGATTGTTTCGACTGTTGATGACAAGGCATTGAAAAAGCCGGTTTTCCGGGGGTTTCCCCAATCTCGCCACTTGGTTTCAATCGTCATTGCTGACGAATTTTTGACATTCGAGGGCGGCAATGAAAAGATTTGCTCGAAATGGGTGAATTCCATATTTTTGGGAATTTTTTGGCGCCTCCTGAGCACCCCTACAGAAAAATCCAGATTAAACCGGACATATATGTCCGGTTGGTCGGAGTTGGGTTAATCTTGATTAAATTTGCTTAAATTTGCTCAAGCAAAATTGAAGCAAATTTAAGCAAAGTTCGGCACGAATGGTGAATCCAGCGTTGCATGCGGGCACTGTTCTTCATAGCGAATGGGACATTCTGCAGGGAAGTACCACTTTTGTCCAATGTGCAGCGCGTGGCCGACATAGTGGACCACAATCCCATCCCCTTTGTACCTTGAGACCCTTGAGTAGAGTCATGTTGTTGCGCAAACCACGAACAAACGCCAATGCGACATCTATGCTGGTTCTTCCCCAGCGTCGTTTTTCGAACCGTTTGCCTTACTTCCCGGTTTGCCGCAGTCTCTTGTTCGCTCTGCTCTTTCCAACGCTTTTCGTGGATTAGAAGGTCGGTATTTTGATTTCCCTTGGTCTCTTTGTGGTCCCATCTCACCTTCAAGACACGGCTGTGTCACGCATGCTCTTGACAGACGCTAGCGTCTGGCAATGTGCATGTGTGTTACAGTCGTTGTAGCAAGGGGTTTACATTGTGCAGTGTGTGTTACAGTCGTTGTAGCAAGGGGTTTCACCCGACACTCGGATGAGGTTCGTTACTTCACCGCCGTAGGCTGTCCCTGCCTGAAGGTCTGTTTGGCTGTCGGTGTTGAACTCTTTCTTCATCAGCATTGCCCAGCGTCTGCGCTCATTCTGCGGTTCTTCTCTCTTGCCTGACTCCTTGCTTCCACCGGGCCTACGGGTAGGATGAAACCTGCCGCTCAGGGTCACAGCTTTGCGAAGCCCTGCCGCTGCGGCACGGCTCGCACCTTGTCACCGGCCTTACTTGCCGTCTGCTCTTGGTAGGTGCACATCGACTTCGAACGTCTGCTGGTTCGGTGTGGCCTCTTGTTGAGACCGGCCATGTTCCCACCTCGTTGACATGCAACTACTGCCCCCTGTTCTTTGAACATGACCCACCGGACAGTAGAGGAACGAGTGCCCTTGTTCATGTCTAACGCCCCCTGCCCTCATGAGAGTCAGAACCTTGATCACATCGAGTCGTTCTTCAGCTTTTCTGGTGTCATGTTGGGGGTTTCGATCGTCCTTCTCCTTCTGTTCCGGGAACACGGTACGAATGGTTGAGCCTTGCGAGACTTTTCTTCAACGGCACCATTCTTGTCATCCTGCACGGCTATCGTACAACGCAGTCCCGGCTCCGTTTCCGCAGGTTCGCCTTTTCCTGCCTTCGTTGCATACTACCTCAGTTGTCAAAATCCCTACTCAAATACAATAGGTATAATATTGTATTTGCTGGGGGAGGCTAAAGAAAACCGGGTTTTCAAAAGTCTGGGTGCTGAAAGTCTGGTGCACAAGCACTTGGGGGTCAACAATGGAGGAAATTTGGCAAAAACGTTGCGGGACGGAAAGAGCTATCCCTGGCATGTATCGGCACCTTTTCTACACTCGATATAGCCTAAAATCTGACCCCCAGATGGCACTTCAGACTTTGGAAAAACCACTCCGCCAGGAATCGAACCAGCACCCTCAGCACCACAGTGTGGGTGTGGGAACCGCTGGACCACGTGCTAAAAAAAAGCGGGCCATTTATTTTTGGGCTCGGGTGGTTCTCAGAAATTGTTGAACCCGAATCCGAGGAAATGCCATCGACAGCAAAATCAAGCAGTAAGATTGGACTCCCAGCTTCAGGAGTGTTCCACATTGAACTTCTCTCGAAAAAGAAGCTGCCCTCGAGTGGGGAAGCCCGTGGAAGGCCCACTGAGGACAAATAATATTGTATTCCAAGACTATGCTCACCAAAACCCCCTTTTCAGCGTACCTATTGTATTTGCCAATAATATTGTATTTGACTACCTACAGTATTTGACCCCCCCCCCAGTAGTGCATGATGCCTCCTTTGCTTAAATTTGCTTAAATTTGCTTAAATTTGCCTTTATTTGCTCGTAATCTGAAGCAAATCTCCAAAGCAAATTTAGGCAAAGTCGTCTTTGCTTGCAACTATGCCCGGTTAAGGAGGAAAATGGAGGTTTAATGTCAGCTAATTTCGTGCAAGCGAGGAGGAGCGAACTCTACCAAACAGTATCCTTCGATTTTGTTTTGGTGTCTCGCAACTGTCGCTTCCCGGAACTGACGTAGACCGGGAGCAGAGTACGAGGTGCGGCGCGTGCTGAACCCACAACGTCCATATGAGTCCCTTCTTCCTCGCCTCGGAGAGAGAGACGTCCACCGCTTCCGCACTTATCCTGTACACCATGCCGAGGTGTCGGAATGCGTTGCTCTGCGTCGTCTTGACGGGGTTGAACGCCGTGAGCAGGATGTCCCATAGGAGCTCCATGACATCTCGCGAGTACCCTGTCATCCTCCAGCCCGCAGGGCGCCGCGAAGTCGTCGTAGTACTGGCAAAGGGGGACCGAGGCAACAGGAGGGGCACCTAGACCCGAAACGTCGGTCTCCAGGCGGGCGGGCACCAGACGCCGCATGCCGGGCGCAGGGACACAGCAGCACGCCAGGAAACAGAGCTGCGCCGCCGGACGGGCCAGGCCGTACAGCGCGGCGGTACTTCGCAGCGGCAAGTGCACATCGCGGACCAGGCGCTCGCACCGGCGCCGGGCGTCCACCACCCCACCGGGCTGGCGATCATCGCACCTCGGTCTCTTCCTTTCACAGCCTGGGAAGCTCATGGCCCCCTCTCCAAGCTGGGAAGACGAGAGAAACGCAAAGAAACGGCGGACCCCTGTCGGTGGCTCGCTAGAGAGGGTAGCCAGAGAGTGCGAAGCAGTGCCTCCCGCAGGGCGGTCAGCACGAAGCAGAGCAGCCTCTTCCAACGCAGTCGGAGCCAAAGCGAATCACAGTCAATGAATATATTCAGAGAGTGCCAGGCAGCGTCCCTTCTTCCAAAGCAGTCGACGCCGAAGCGGATCACAGCCCCTACAAGAGACACTGCTTGGCACTCTCTTCATACCCATTAGCTATGATCTGACTCAGTGCTGACTGCTTTAAAAGAGGGACTTCTCGCTTCGTGCTGATCTGCCCTGCAAGAGACGCCTGCTTGGCACTCTCTGCATACCCGCAGAAAACACGAAGCGAGCAGTCCCTCTTCGAAAGCACAGATCATAGCATACTATGATTAAAGAGAAAACTAGAAAAACATGTGTTCGGCGGGAGGTGTGTTTTTCTAACCCCCAAAACCCATAATTGCGATATTCTCGAAAATAGGTATCTGGACGAAAACTTCGCGAAGTGCATTTCCCCAGTCAGCTAGAGGCTTGCAACACAGCTGGAGGGGAAATTGTGGGCAACACATCCGGAGAAGTTCTTGTCCCTAGAGTACGTGCGCTCGGCTAAAGACCGACGCGGGGCGAGACTGGAGGCAGCAGTTAAAGGTCGGGAAACAGTAAAGTTCGGTCGAAGCAAAGTTCGGGCGATGCTAAGTCCTGGCTAAGCTAAGTTTGAAGCAAAGTTCGCGAAGCTGAGTTCTGGTGAAGCAAAGTTCGGGCGAAGCAAAGTTCGGGTTCTGGTAGCAAGTTTGGCCTGTGATGGCAAGTTCTCCTGTAAGTACCCGGGGGGGTGACCCAAATACCGCGAGATACTGAGAAACTCCGCAAAAAACGCTCATTTCGGGCACATTAGACCCCGAAACCCAACAAACCCCGAAAACAATCTTCGACCGGAAAAGTGTCATGGGCAGGGTTTGAACCCGGGCCTACCGGCCTGAAGGCCGACGCCCGCTCACTCTGCCACCTCTATGCATTTTGGCAGGGGAAAGCTAGCTTCTCACTATTATCTAGTCCAAAAACAATACACTTTCATAATTGTTGCAAGAAAAGTGGGGTTGGCTCGAAGAGAGGCTATTCACATTGCATGTTCATAGGACCTCCAGTCTCGAAAAAAGGGTGTGTAGGCCCCCTGTCTAAAGTCTTCTTAAACTTCACACAGTGCATATTTCATCGAGAACGAAGCCATTGACGATTTCCCTTTAAAGATGAACCGTTGGCAGTCATGTGTCCTGCATTTGACAAACAAGCCGTCGCTTCGGGATCGATGGAAGACTATCAAGTCATCGTGTCCCAGTACGAAAATTAAGTGGCAGGAGCTGTATCCAGATCAAGTCCTGCCCTTTTTGTACCTGGGTGGTGTGAGATCAGCGCAGAATGCGAGTGTCTTGCAGGTATTCGGTTCTTTTTTACAACGGTTTTCGCACACAATGAATACTCTGCCAACTCTGCCTCTCCCGTGAGACTGTGTTCTGTTTCCACAACCACCTCTGTCCTGGCTGCTTTGGCGTTCTTGGTGTAGAGGACCGAAACACGGCGCAGACAGGACCAGTGCAGTGTTGAGCACATAAGCACACAACGTCTAGACGACCACTCTGTCATTCTTCTTGTGAGACCAGAAAACCATTCCACAAACACAGGAGTTGAAGATTTCTCACGTGATTACAGCCGCCAGTGAAGTTGTTGTGCCCTCTTCCCAGTGGCCTGACAGCATAGTTCATCTACGCCTGAAGATGACCGACAACGAAGACCAACAGCTTGCTGTCTTTTTTGACGAGGTATGTCCATGCTTCCTCTGAGAATCGCTGACTGCACAGCACCTGCCCACTTCGTTCATGCTCAGCATATATTGCTCCCATGGCAGAGCACTCGACCTGTTTCAGAACTATTGAAGTGTAAATTAGGGAAGGTGTAAAACATTTTGGTAAACATCGTTTACTGATTTTTCAGAAAAGGGGGGGGGGTCGGTAAACATGCACTTTATTATGGGTCGGGCCTGGCATGTCTAACCCTACAGTGCGTCTTCGTCACGACCGCGCAGCCTGTTTGAAGCGGACGACCTGCATACATCTGTTTTTCAGTGGGGACAACCCCCAAACGTTAGCATTGGACGTGCGGGAACAACGTCCGAACTTTGCTCAACGTGGGACAAACAAGGATTTAGAGGTTGTCCCATCTCGAAACCAGGGGTTTAGAGGTTGTCCCACTTCGAAAACAAACTTTCAGAGGTTGTCCCACCTCGAAAACACACTTTTAGAGGTTGTCCCACTTCGAAAACAAACTTTTAGAGGTTGTCCCACCTCGAAAACAAACTTTTAGAGGTTGTCCCATTTCGATAGCGTGTGTAACTCCGAAGCAGTCGAAACGTTGCATTGTTTCGTTCTTTTCTATTTGCCACTTACCGAAGCATTGTCCGACATGAATGAACTGGGTTAAGTAAACCGTGTGTTAGATCGAGTATTCACGTTGTATTTGCGAATGACCTGCGAACAACCAACACAGGTACCAGAGTACATTGACAGCATCCGCAAGGAGAATGGGAAGGTTCTTGTGCACTGCTTCAGAGGCATGTCGCGGTCGGCTGCTCTTGTGTGTGCGTATCTTGTTCTGAGAATGAGAATGCCTTTCAAAGAAGCAATTCAATTTGTCAAGAAGAAGCGTCCTTCCATCAACCCGAACAACAATTTCCGACGACAACTTATTGAATATGAAGAGCGCATTCTTGGCACACGCATTGACCCAGCTGATGCAGAGTGCTTCATGAACAGCAGTCCAGCTGACGAGACCTCAGACTCATAAACCAAGGGCGGTCGGGGTCGTGGTCTTGCGTGATGACGTTGAATGGACAGCTGATCTTCAGATGCTTGCGACAGTTATTCGTGAGCTAGCACACCCCCGCATCGTTTCCCGATATCCACATCAGATGAGATCATCTCATCTGACCCGCTGTGAGTCCCTCACACATGCCCCGATTTTTGCACCTGGGGTCTTGTTCCTGTTTCGGATTTCTGGGAACTCTCCATTTGATCCGCTCAGTGGCCGCCGCTTGGGCTTTGTCGTGCACGCTTACCCAGGCTGGGCGGTCGCTTTTTGTTTCCTCTTTCTTGGAGTATCTCCGTTGTTGACTTGTGTGTGTCCAACGACTTTTTTCTCTAGCCGATTTCTCTTTGCTTCTGAAACTCAGTTTGAAGGGAATTTGTACTGCTTTGCTATTATGTGCATGATGGTGGACTCTGTGAAGGCTTCGGCCAGTTTGTCCAAGACAAATAGTTAACGAAGATCTTTTTCCTTCCTCGCAACATCTGACCATCCATGTGCGTATTGGCCCTTTATGTGTTGTACTGACCACACTCCCCGGTTCCAGAGTACACGCATCTTAGTGCGTTGGTTTTTCTATCACGGGCAATTGTCCCAGCTGCACAAGTCGGAATCGGCCCCTCTCTTGTTCAAGTCTTTCTTTGTTTTTAATTTGCTTTCTTATTTTAGCTCGTGCTACTGTCATGGCGTCCCAAAGGTACCTCAGGAGACCGTTGTACACTTCGTTCAGCTGACTTGTTGCGAGTTTTATCGTTTTGGAAAGCTGCAGATACTTTGACTTCTGCAGTTTTTTGCAGTTTTTGGCCTGACAGCTTCAAGAGCTCTGTACGGTGATCACTGTGGTAAACAAAGAAACCAAGAGAGGAAGAAAGAACGGAAGTCACAGCAGAAACAAACGAAAGAAACCAACAACCGACCGCTTAGTACAAGAAACAGTAGAAAAACAGGTCGCGAGGCACCGAGCTCATCTCTTGTATGTCAAAAAAAGGCCGAACAACGGCTTAACAAGCTGGAATGAGAGAGTGCAGTTAGCCTTTCCAACCTTAACGAGTGGAAACGCAAGAAGCAGGGTAATCGGTGCTTCTTTTTTTGGGTCTGCATGTAAAACTTGCAATTTAGGCACTTTCGCTAAAAGAACAAGTATCACCCCCCAAGTAGAGCTAGAGACATCGCGACCTTGAAAACAGAATCTGTCCGAGAGTTTTTGACCTAAAAAAACGTAGAAAAGTGGCCCAAGGACCAATGCAGGCAAAAGTAACACACCACATGCATAATAATATTGCCGGTCCAAGTCAGACTGACTAAGTCTCCACGTGATCGGCTCAAGCAACTTCGAAACTGCTACCATCCGGATGCTCTCAACTTATGTCTTGTGTGTATCCGTGCAAGTGACAGAGTTGTACAGGAGTCACCCAACAGAAGGTATAAAGAGCAAGACCAAGGTCTCTGCTTTTCAGTGCTCGCCTGCCTTGATGGTACTTGCACTTTTAAAGAACTCAATGCTTTTCACAGAGCACGTGGGGGTCTACATGTCTCTACACCTTCAGAGCTTACAGACCCTACCCTTTTGCACAGCCTTGTAGTAAAACAAAGCGCGGTTTCTGAACATATCATTATATCTTGAGTCGAGCTGCTGTTTGTGTCTGCAGGCTATACAATGCCTGGTGGCCCGGCAGGAGAGAGGCCAAAACAAATGCAACCGCTTACCCAGAAAAAAACGGGTTACACAGGAAAGTAGCATTCACCTGTCATCCAGCAAGCATGCTGGAATCCTTTCCCGTTCATTCTATTCTTTGCGTTCGCAACATAACAAAAGGAAAATCAAAATTTCCGTCAAAGTCGTGAAGCACCACCATAAATGCAGAAAACACAGAGAGGACCATCAGGAACGATGGATTTAATTGGGTGTTGCGCAAATGACGGGTTCTGCGTTTTCGTCACTATCGTTAAACCCCTCCAACAATGTGGAAGTTCTTTGGGTGTCCACTGTGAACACCGAGTTGGTGGCGACTTGTGCCCACGGAAACAGAATCAGCAAGCACCCAAGACAGCACCTTTTGGTTCTTTGACACTTCGAAAGCTTATGTGGTTATGGTGGATCAACAAGGCCAGCTGGGTCTCTGTATGTCCAACGCCCACAACCTTTGAGACCTTTGCCAGAAGATGCAAACTGTTCCCTGCGCTGAACATTTCAATTACATGCAGGTGTAACGTCGGAAAAGCTTTCTCACAAAGCAGTTCTCTTTGCTGAGAAACAGTCACTATCAAACAATCTAGGCGAGCCGGAAAGGCTTGAAAGGAAGAGCAAAGACAAACAGTAAGTAAGGGTTCCAGCCGTTTGTTTCCAGCCACAATGAACTAGAAGTAATCTTGAAGATATTTTTACAATGAACTAGAAGTAGTCTTGAAGATATTTGGTGTTTGACTAGCGAGCTTTGCTACCTTCTTTAAATTGCTGAGACTCGGCTGCCTTACTTATATCACTGTTTGAAGAAAATTCCTTCACAAGTCGGGTAGTGCACAGCTACTTCTACGAGCTCCGACGCCAAAAGCAACCGGGTGACAGTTGCACCTCCCCTGCGTTTGTGCTATTTCTGTTCGCCACTGAGGCTTTTGTTTCTGTATGGCCTCCATTCTTTCATGTCGTAACCCTGCGAAAGCCGCAAACCCGCCCGCAAACCCGCACTCGGCGGCCCTAGCGGGCCCCCTGAACCTTTGAGAGGAGCGCGGCTGTCTTGTCCAGGAAGGGGGCCTCTCATCTGTGGGAGGCCCCCTCGAGCAAGAAGAAGTTGAACCCGCTCAAAATTAAACGACTAAAAAAGTCCTTCCCATAAGGACGAAGGTCACCCGGAGACTCTAAAACCCCGGAGTTTAAGCGAACTTTCACTCTAAAAAAAATGAAGGTAAAAAAACAACAGGAAGACCATGACTGGTGCGTTTGAACCTCTGTTTTTGACAGTAACTGCCAGGTAACTGACAGTAACTTGTAAGTAACCTTTGGGGAGGCAGAAATCTTTGGCACTTTTGTACTTAGCAAACCCGCAAACCCGCACTTGGTGGCCCTAGCGGGCCCCCTCGTGAATCCCGAACCTTTGAAAGAAGGCGGCCGTCTTGTCCAGGAAAGGGGGCCTCTCATCTATGGGAGGCCCGACTCGAGCAAGAAGAAGTTGAAACCATTCAAATTGAAACGACAAAAAAGGTAATAAAAACAACCGGAAGAACATGACACCAAAATAAAAGATGGCGGGGTGACGAGGTTCAATGCCGGTTGTTTTGGCGCCCACCGGAAACAATGAAGTATGCCATTTTTTTTGCGATTAAGTGAACAAGTGCAGAGAGCGGTGTGCGTGCTCAAATTGATGATGGTTTTGACCGATGCATCTGAAGAAACCCTCACAGGAATTCGAAGTACAGACGAACGACGTTCTTTCGAAGATCGGAACTTCTTCCCCATTTCGACATCAGGGGCGCTCATCGCATTGTTGAGAGCTCCTTTGGCAAGGTGGCCCTGTGAACTGCAGGAAACTCTTCAAAGGGATCAAGAGTCACACAAAGGATATTCCTCATCATCCTCCGCTTCGAAGTCCAGACGATGGCTCATTGCTTGTTTTTGACATGAGGGACAAAAATCTGACCTGCACCTCCTCGTGGTGTTCCTCGGAAACGCGCTGCAAGCGCGGCCGACGCAGGCAGTCTTTGTTGTTTATCCAACTGTCTTTGCCTGATGATTGATCAGGATTCTTTGACAGGTTTGGACAGTTTCCTGTTCAGCCAAACGATACCATTCACGTGTCACGCTGTTCGTTAATTCTGGTGCCGCTTGCTGGTCATTCATTGGCTGTCATTCTTGGGACGATCTCTGGCGATTGGCAGTCGTTCTGGTGCCAATCCTTGGCCATTGGCTGTCAATCTGGCACCGTTCTGCAGTCATTTGCCGTCCTTCAAACAAAGGTGCTTTGGACATTTGCAGTCGCTCTAGTACCGCTTTGGCGGTTCGCTGTCATTCAGGCGCGGCTCTTTGGGCATTTGTGGTCATTCTAGCTCCGTTCTTTGGTCGTCGGCAGTCATTCTGGTGCCGCTTGCTGGTCATTTGCCGTCCCTCAAGCAAGGTGATTTAGACATTTGCAGTCGTTCTCGTACCACTCTGTGGCTGTTCACTGTCATTCTGGTGCCGCTCTTTGGTCATTGGCTGTCATTCCTGGGCGGTCTCCAGCCTGTTGCAGCGTTCTCGCGCCGCAGTTTGGCCATTTTCAGTCATGCTGGCGCTGCTCTTGGGCAATTTGCAGTCGTTCAAGCGCCGTTCTTTGGACATTTGCATTTGGCCGACCGCCGTCATTCAGGCTCTATGGGCATTTGTAGTCGTTCTAGCGGCATTCTTTGGTCATTGAGAGTCGTTCTGGCGCCGCTCCTTGGCCATTTGCTGGCATTCTGGCACAGTCGTTCTGGTACCGCTCTATGGCCGTTCACTGTCATTCTGGTACCGCTCGTTGGTCATTGGCTGTCCTTCCTGGGCGATCTCCGGCCAGTTGCAGTCGTTCTCGTTCCGCAGTTTGGCCATTGCAGTCGTTTTAGCGCCGCTCTTGGTCCGTCATTCAGGTGTGGCTCATGGGCATTTGTGGTCATTTTAGCGCCGTTTGTTGGTCATAGGCAGTCATTCTAGTGCCGCTTGCTGGTCATTGGCTGGGCGATCTCTGGCAATCTGCAGTCGTTCTGGCGCATTCGCTGGCATTCTGGCACAGTCGTTCTGGTACCGCTCTATGGCCGTTCGCTGTCATTCTGGTACCGCTCGTTGGTCATTGGCTGTCCTTCCTGGGCGATCTCCGGCCAGTTGCAGTCGTTCTCGTAGTTTGGCCATTGCAGTCGTTCTAGCGCCGCTCTTTGCCCGTTCACTGTCATTCAGGCGTGGCTCATGGGCATTTGTGTCATTCTAACGCTGTTCATTGGTCATTGGCTGTCATTCTTGGGGCAGTCTCTGGCAATCTGCAGTCGTTCTGGTGCCGCTCCTTGGACATTGGCTGTCATTCTGGTACCGTTCTGCGGTCATCTGCTGTCCTTGAAGGAAAAAAAGACAGGTGTTATGGACATTTGCAGTCGTTCTCGTACCGCACTTTGGCCGTTTGCTGTCAGTCGGGCATGGCTCTTTGGACATTTGTGGTCTAGCTCCGTTCATCTGTCATCTGTCATTGCCGCCCACAGTTGCAGTCGTTCTTGCGCCGCTGTTTGATTATCGGCCAATTTGCAGTCGTTCTTGGGCCGCTCTTTATCATTCAGACGCGACTCTTTGGGAATTTGAGGTCTTGCTATCGAGCCGTAGCGTGATGAGCAGCAGACAGGAGGAGCAGCAGCTAGAAGATAAAACAGCTAGAGGGGCAGCAGATAGAGGAGGAGCAGCAAGAGGAAGAAGCAAGAGGAGCAGCAGCTAGATGATAGAACTGCTAGAAGGGCAGCAGGTAGAGGAGCAGAAGCAGGAGGAAGAGCTACAGCAAGAGGGAAGAAGGAAGATGAGCAGCAGCAAGATGAGCAGCAGCTCGAGGAGCAGCAAAGAGGGAAGAAGCAAGATGAGTAGCAGCTAGAGGAGCAGCAGCTAGGATAAAACAGCTAGAGGGGCAACAGAAAGAGGAGCAGAAGCAGGAGGAAGAGCTGCAGCAAGAGAGAAAGAAGCAAGATGAGCAGCAGCTAGAGGATAGAACAGCTAGAGGGGCAGCAGATAGAGGAGCAGCAGCAGCTGCATCAACAGGGGAATAAGCAAGATGAGCATCAGCTAGGAGGGGCAGCCAGGGTAACAGCTGGCAGCAGCAGGGGCAGCAGATAGAGAATCAGAAGATGAGGGGGGAGCGTCAGCAGGAGTCAGGAAGCAGAAACAAACACATACCATTGCCCAAGTTTAACAACAGCACCAACAGCACCAACAGCACCAACAGCACCAACAGCACCAACAGCACCAACAGCACCAACAGCACCAACAGCACCAACAGCACCAACAGCACCAACAGCACCAACAGCACCAACAGCACCAACAGCACCAACAGCACCTACAGCACCTACAGCACCAACAGCAGCAACAGCAGCAACAGCAGCAACAGCAGCAACAGCATCAACAGCATCAACAGCATCAACAGCATCAACAACATCAACAGCATCAACAGCATCAACAGCATCAACAGCATCAACAGCATCAACAGCATCAACAGCATCAACAGCATCAACAGCATCAACAGCATCAACAGCATCAACAGCATCAACAGCATCAACAGCACCTACAACAAACAGTGGCAGAACGAAAGGTGTGTTGTTTGCATTGCACTTAGGGTCCAGCTTGCTGCACAAGAAGTCAACAAAGAACGCAAAGCAATAGATGAAGCAATGAATCGATGAAGCGATGCGCAAAAGGGGGAAGCCACAAGAGTGTGAGTACAGTATGTCGAATTCTTCCTTTAATTTTTTCGGGTTTGCGGACTGATTCTTCAAAGCAGTACCTGTAAGAAAGTTTGAGAGTCGTTGGTGCGGTGCACAAAAACGTTACAAACCTGTGCTGGTTATAGGCTATTTCGCGGATTTCTGTAGGGGACCCTATTGAATTTTTTTTTTTGAGTTTTATAAAAATTTTCGACGAAGGTGAATTTTAAACAAGGAAAATCTTACTGTGACGGACGGACGGGTTTTGAAGCCACAAATATTTATAGTATCCTGACACCTGGACTGGTTATAGGCTATTTCGCGGATTTCTGTAGGGGACCCTATTGAATTTTTTTTTTTGAGTTTTATAAAAATTTTCGACGAAGGTGAATTTTAAACAAGGAAAATCTTACTGTGACGGACGGACGGGTTTTGAAGCCACAAATATTTATAGTAATCCTGACACCTGGACTGGTTATAGGCTATTTCGCGGATTTCTGTAGGGGACCCTATTGAATTTTTTTTTTTGAGTTTTATAAAAATTTTCGACGAAGGTGAATTTTAAACAAGGAAAATCTTACTGAGGGGAGCCACAATTAACATTTTGGTAGACATTTTCCACGAAAACCGACCCCCCCCCCCCCAATTTCTGAGATTTTCGGAGTCGATTCCTGCTCTTCGCTTTTTTTCGCAAAATCCGACGGTTCGATTCCTGCTCCTGGCATTTTTTTCGCAAAAATCCCGCAGTTCGATTCCTGCTCCGAGCATTTTTTCCCATTTTAGTCAGGTGGATGCACAAGCGTGTTCTGGCCGAGATCACGCGTGTGCAGGGGACAAAATCTGACTTGCCACCTCCTCGCGGTGTCCCCTGGAAACGTGTTTTTCGAAACGCGGCCAAGGCAAGCAGTACCTTTGCTGTGGGTGAAAGCCCCTTACTTCGTATCTGGCGTCCGAGCTGCGCACCTACCCTTCCCGGGCGTAAAAGATCCTGCCCCAAGCTGCCCAGCAGGAACGGGGGGGGAGGTGCAAAGAGGCACCTTCCAGGTGAGCCTTGCCAAGTTTGACTCCCTTGTGGCCCTCTCATCGTGAAGGCGGGGTAAAATCGGGATGGTTACCAATGTGCCCCCGGTTTTTTGAATTAGTTGGCCCCAGTCTGAGTGACAGGTGGCGGCTTGTGGCTGAGCCGCGGCCTTTCCAGGCCCTTAGCCGACTCTCCTTTCGTTTTTCTGAGTCCCCAGTGCCGTGGGGCAGGCGCCGGTTGCAGTGTGCAACTGGTGCGGGTTCAAACCGCGCCTGTCTGTGTTCGTGGTTGTGCCGTTTTTCGTTGTGAAGAAGTGAACCCGGAGAACCCACCAGGTCAGGCACCAGGTTTCTTGTCTGGCAAACTGTACGGCCTGGTGTTTAAAAAAAAATCAAGGCTGTCTGTGCGGTTGGCTGTGACAAGTCCACTCCTGCATTTCACAAAATTTGCAGCAGGAGGGACTGAGTCACACCAATCGAAAAGACACCGGAGAATACCCGAGTGTCGGCCCACAAACGAAGTATTTGAACTTCCCCTTTTGGAACTTGCTTGTCTTGCCCAAAAAAAAAAAAAAAAAAAAAGAGAGAACAAAGGAAGTTGGTACCAAAGGAAGCGAGCTAGAGAGGCGCACGGTGCAGGACGCAAGCCCCGCACTTTGTGTTCACCCCTAGCTCGCACACGCGCGCTACAACTCACACACCACCTACCCCCACCACCTACTACCCCGCACACACGCACGGAAAAAAAAAAAGAACACACGCACACACCCGCACGCACACACAAAGAACCTCACACACACACACAACGCGCGCCCCCCAGGATGACCCGATCCGGCTGGAAAACAGTCGGATCGCCTGGCCGCCAGCCCCCGCATGTCAGCGAGGGGCGGAGGGCGGCAGCCGCGCAGCCGACGGCCTCGAAGCCGACGTCGAAGGCGGTGACGACCGCAAAGCAACGACAGGGGCCCGGAGAGGCCGCATCGAGAAGGGCAGCGACGGCTGCACCGCAGAAGGCCGGCGGGAGAGCGCCCCCGCCGCAGGAGGACCGCAGGGGGGACCGCCCCCTCTGCCGCGAGTTCAACTCGCCCGGCGGATGCAGCCGCCAGCCGTGCCGCTTCAGGCACGTGCCCACACCGGCCTGCATCGAGGCCCTGACGGCCTTGGGGTGCCGTCGGGCCGGGTGCCGGCACCGCCACGTCGCAGCGTGCGACGTCGAAGGCTGCAACGACGCAGCGTGCGAGGCGGCGCACCCGCAGGACCCACGGCTGATGGGTCGTCTGCCGCGAAGGTGGGAGCCAGTCGACGGTGTGTCTTCCACTTTCTCCCCCCCCCAAGCCACCGGGTCCTCCCCGGTCGCCGCCCGGTTCCAGGCCGCCCCTGTAGCCCCGTGGGCCTTCTCTCGCCAGCTCCCGGAGCCGCCCGCCGCACCCACGGAGCGGGCCTCCCCCCCGGCGGAGCCTGCTCCGGAGTGGAGGTGGGACAGCCCCTTCGACCCCGGGGAGGCGCTCCTGCTCAAGGAGGAGGAGCTGAGGGCCGCCATCCGGTGGGCAGCCCTCACGGAAGCCGCCGCCCTGTGGGCAGCCATGCGCGAGTCCGAGCCGCTCGCGCTTACGGAGCTGGGCTTCGCGGGCGAGGTCTGCCCGGGCTGCGGGGCGGTGGTCGCCACCCGGGGAGAGGTGGAGCACCACTCCGCCATGCACAGGGCAGAGGTGGCGGCCCGGGCCTGGGGGAACATGTACGGGACGTGCGTCCGGTACATGGAGGCTGGGCTGAGGGCGCACGCGGCAGGGGCTCTCGTACTCTCCCAGGAGTACGAGGCCCAGAAGGCGCAGATGACGCGCGAGGGGAGGGAGCGAGAGGGAATCACCCTCGAAGAGGCGAGGCAGTGGCCTCGCAGATCCCTGCAACTGCAGGTCGGGGAGAGGGAAGGGAGGAGGGACGTCGCCTTCTTGGAGGCGGCGGAGGCCACAGAGGCCCTCGCCCAAATGAAAGAGGACAAGGAGCGCCGCCTCGCCCTCGCCCTCGCCGCCCTTGCCATCAAAAAAGATCCCCCCGGACCCCCGGGCTGCGACGTCCTCATGGGGTCGCAGCGGCCAGAGGCCGACCCCCCCCAACCCGGCGAGCACAAGGACCCGGGGAGCGACGCGCCAATGGGGGAGGCCCAGGGGCCGGGCCCTGGTGCCGAGAACCCCGCCAAGCGGCCGAAGACCTCAGGCGGCTGAGCGCGCTCGGCCGCTCGTCGGCGAGCGCGGCACCCCCAGAAAGGACACCCAACAGGAAGGGGAAGGGGGGACACACACACAGGTCCGCAACGAGATCGCTGGGGCGCGGTGGGGACGACCTCACCGTGGATGGATGCGTCGAACCGCACCCGGGGCCCGCCGCGCCCCCCCCACCGGCCCCAGCCGCCCCGCCGCCGGTCTGCCTCTGCGGGCGCCTGCCGGGAGTCCAGGGCAGGCACAGGAACATGTGCCCCCTGTCGCGGGCGTACCGCCCGGACGCAGCCCCGGCGGCACCACCGGCCAACAACCACCGACGCCGGGCCCCGGCGGCAGGCCAGGCAGCCGACCCAGCGGCGGGGCCGGCCCACGCAGCGTTCGAGGAGGAGATGCCGTTCTCGTTCGCGGAGATCAGCGCGCTGGCTGTGCCCAAGCTGGAGCGGATCCCGCTGGATGCGCAGCTGGTGGTGGCCGCGCAGCTGGCGAAGGCGCTACAGCTGGCGGCCACGGGGAGCGTAACCGGGTGGCTCCGGTTACACTCCTTCGCCACCCTCGTCCTCTTCAAACCGCGCAGAGGGGGGAGGAAGAAGGTGGCGGCCGCCCTGAGGAGTCGCTGCCACCTTTGGGCGCACGGCAGGTTCGGCGAGCTCTGGACGGAGGCGCAGGAAGTGGCGGCAGGCAGGAGGCAGGCGGGCGTGCCCCCGGTCCGGTTCCTCGTGATGGACGAGGACGACAACCAGATCGGGCGGTTCGTCGGGCTGGCGACAGACGTGGAGGACGCCGACCAGCTGGATGCGAAGACCGTCCAGCAGGTCATTCGCAGGACGAAGGCCCGATGGTTCGGGAAGGCGGTGGCCGCGCTCTCGGCGGCGAAGGTGGCCCCAGTGAACGAGGAGACACTGGGGGTCATGCGGGAAAAACACCCACAGGCGCCAGAACCCCCCCTCCCCCCAATACCACCACAGGCGAACGCGGAGATCGACGTCTCTTGGGGGATCGTCATTAAGACGCTGAGGGCGCTCCCCCGAGGGACGGCACCAGGGCCGTCAGGGCTGTCGGCGCAGCACCTGCTGGACCTGGTGAGCCCGGGCTCGCCGATAAGGGCCCCTCTGGTGGCGGTGATCGCGCGGATCGCCACCGGGAGCCTCCCGGACGAGGCCCGGCCGCACGGGTTTGGGGCCAGGCTAGTGGCCCTCGAGAAGAAGGACGGGGGTCTCCGGCCCATCGCCTGTGGAGAGGTCCTGAGGAGGATGGCGGCCAAGATCTTGGCCAGGGACAAGTCCGTGGTGCAGGCGGTCAAGCCCATCCTGGAGAGGTGCGGCCAGACCGGGGTCGGGATGAAGTCCGGCGCCGACGCCATGGTCTGCGCGATGCGGTGCGTGGGAGAGGCGTACCGGCGCGACGGCCAAGGGCGGGGGATCCTGAAGGTGGACCTGCAGAACGCCTTTAACAAGGTGAGCAGGGAGGCCATCTTGCAGGCAGTGGCCGAGAGCGCCCCAGGCCTCCTGCCATACGCGATAGCGGCGTACGGGCGCAGGTCACGGCTTTCCTTCGGGGAGGAAGTGGTCTGGTCCGAGTGCGGAGTGCAACAGGGGGACCCACTCGGGCCGTTGTTCTTCTGTCTCGTGTTGGAGAAGGTCCTGCGGAGAGTGGACTTGTCCCTGGCCGAGCGGCTGCCACCCTTGGGGGCCGATGATATTCCGCAGGGGGCCCTGGCCCCGGCCCAGCCCCAACAACAACAACAACAACAACAACAACCACAGGAACAGGACATGGAGGTGGACGGGGCAGGGGCGGGCCGAGCCCCCCCGGTACAGGTACCAGCCCCCCCGGTACAGGTGCCAGCCCCCCCGATACAGGAACCAGCCCCCCCGGTACAGGAGCCGGCCCCCCCAGCACAACCGGACCCGTTGCGGGTGTCCCAGCTGGACGCGCGAGCGTTCTACCTGGATGATGGAGCCGCGGCGGGGCTATGGGAGCACCTGATCGTGTGGCTCGCCGCATTCGAGCTGGAGGGGGGCGCGGTGGGGATGGACCTCAATAGAGGGAAGAGCGAGGTGGTCTGTCTCGCGGGCGAACGGGTGCCGGACGAGTTCGCGGCCATGACCCGGTGTTCACTGGAGAGCTGGGAGATTCTGGGGGCACCCTGTGGGTCCGAGGCCGCGGTACGGGAGGCGGTGGCGAAGGTCCTGGACAGGGCCGAAAAGCGGGCAAGAGCCATTGCCAGCCTCCCGGACCCACACACGGCCCTGGCCCTGTTGAACTCGTGCGCGGGGTTCGTCTGCGTGGTCTCCCTCATGCGGGCCACGGGCCCGGTGGCGGACTACGGGAGGGTGGATACCTTCATGCGGCGAGCCCTGGCGAGGACCCTCGGGGCCGAGCTGGGGGACACCGAGTGGGTGCAGGCCTCGCTGCCCCTGAGGCTGGGCGGCCTAGGGATGCACTCGTGCGCCGACTCGGCGGCCGTGGCAGGGGTGGCGGCGACCTTGGAGGGCATCAAGGGTCTGCCGCTGCTGACGAGAGCCCCCGGGGGGGGGCCACTTCAAATCACACCCACACAGGACTCCGTATGCGCGGCGTCGCTCGCCTGCCCCAGACTTGCACTCTACCCGGAAGTCCTGACCGAGGTCAGAGACTCACTGCAAGCAGGGGCAGCGGGCGCGCCACGCAAGCAGAAGGAATGGAGTGGGAAGATCTCCGCGGCCAGGCAGGCGGGCCTGCTGAGGGATCCGCTCGTCGGGGTCAGGGGCCAGGCGAGGATCCGCAGCTGTGCCGCCAAGCACGCCTCCACGTGGCTCTACGGGGCGCACAACGCCCCGGACGACCTCTGGATGTCCCCAGCCGAGCTCACAGTGGCAGTGAGGTTGCGGCTGGGGATGCAGCTGGCGCCGCAGGCACGCGAGTGCCGGCTCTGCGGGGCGGCCGAGGCCGACCGCTTCGGGGACCACTCCCTGACGTGCCTCAACGCGGGGCTGCGCACGCGGGCGCACACAGCGCTCCGCAACGAGGTGGGCGCCCTCGCGAGGGAGGCGCTTCTCTGCCCGGTCCTAGAGGACCGGCCCTTCACAAAACACCCACACAGGAACAAGCGCGTCGACGTAGCGTACACGCGCGGAGAGAAGAGGAGGCTGATCGACGTGGCGATCACCTTCCCGCTGCAGGCGAACGCGGTGAAGAAGGCGGCGGAGACCGAGGGTGGGGCGGCCACGAAGTACGAGGCCGTCAAGCGGCGGACGTACGACGGCCCCATCCTGGCGGAGGCTCCTGAGCAACAGGACCTGCTGCTGGTCCCGATGGTGGTGGACACCTTCGGCGCCTGGGGCGAGTCGGCCCTGCCCGAGCTGCGGGCGCTAGTGAACGCAGTGCACAGGAGGCACGACTGGGAGACCTACGCGGCGGTCTCCCACCTAGCGTTCCACAGGCTCAGCTTCGTGGTGGCAAGGGCGGTGGCCCGCATCGCCCTCGTGAACGCGGACGTGCACCTCGGGGCGCGAAGGGTGGAGGAAGGCGAACTCGAGCTGGACGAAGTCTCCACGGACGACGGGGCAGGCAGCAGCAGCAGCAGCAGTAGCAGTAGTAGCAGCAGCAGCAGCAGCGGCGGCGGGGGCGGCAGCAGCAGGAGCAACAGCAGCAGCAGCGTCGCGAGCGGCGGCGGAGGCGGCGGCGGCGCCCCGGAAGGCGGAGGCGGAGGCGCCCCCGGCGGACCGCAGGCCCCGGCAGCGCAGGGACCACCGCCCCTCCCCCCCCCGAATGACGAACAACCACAGGAGGGGGGGCAGGGTGAACAGGGAGATGAGGGACGAGCGCCCGGCGCCCAAGCTGCCCCTCGGGGGCAGGTGCAAGGGGAAGTGATGCCGATCACTGGGGGGGTAGAGCCGATCCCCCGAGTCCCCCCCCTCACCACCCAGCGCCACACACCCGGGTCACGTGCGAGCTGTAGCGGGCCAGCCGTCACGACCGACCACACGCATGCCGGACCAAGGGCACCCGGCATGCACACCACCACCACCAACACACACACCCAGGGGGGCGGAGGGGTTCGGCTCTACCACCCTTTTGCTAGGCAGAGCGACTTCCTGCACCGGCCTTCGGGGGTCAGGGAGGGAAGTCCAGCGGTGCCCCCTAGGGGGGGCTCACCAGCGGCGGCCGGACAGACGGCAGGGCCCGCAGCAGCGCCGGAGGAGCGCATTCTCTGTGTCCCTGGGGAGGGTGGCTCCCTCCTTGGGGACACGGAGGGTGCGCCGGGGCGGACGCCCCCGGAGAAGCAAGCAGCCGTCCCGGAAGACGAGGAGATGCCGGCCTCGGACGGCGCGCAGGCTGACGTCGAGCCACCGAAGGCGACGCGACGGGAAGGCGAAGTCCCCCCCTCAACGGCAACACCCCCAGTGCCACCCGCACCCCCAAAAGAAACAGTAGCACCCCAGCCCTCCCAGCTCGCCGCGGCCGGAACGGCAGAGGGAGTGCGGGTGGCTCCCCTGCGCCCAAGGCAGGCTGGAAAGGCGAACCCCAAGAGGGGACCGAGTCAAGCGGACTCGAGGGCGGGCACTGGGGCAACAGGGAGCGGGATCCGGGGCCCCTCACAGCACCCCCCAATCCAACACGACACCAACATGCAGGTCGAGGAGGCAGAGGCGACGAGGAAGGCCATCCTCAAGCCACTCGAAGCAGGCAGGGCGGGCACGGCGTCGTCGCGCGACGGCTGGCGATGCGCACCCCCGAGGGCAACCCCGTCCGAGCCGTACAGGCAGAGACCGCGGTCGATGGGGACCAAGCGGGACCCGTTGGGGGTCGAGGATGGGCCATCCTCGTCGGTCGTGCCGCCGCTGCCACCGGCCGGTCCAACCCCAAAGCCGCAGGTCCGCAAGGGGGAGACCGCCCCGGCCACCTCGAAGCCCCTGGATCCCCCCGGAAAAGGGCGACCCCCACCAAAAAAGCAAGGGCTACCAAAAGGCCCCAATCCACACACACAGGCGCTCAAGCTGCAGGCAGCCGCGAAAACCCCCCAGCCCCCCGAAAAACGCCAACCACCCCCCCAAAAACGGGAGCCACCCCCCCCGAAAATCGCCTCAGCATCCGAAACAAACCCACAGGCACCCCCCCAAAAACGAGAGCTCCCCCCCCCGAAAAACGCCACAGCATCCGAAACAAACCCACAGGCACCCCCCCAAAAACGAGAGCTCCCCCCCCCGAAAAACGCACCAGCATCCGAAACAAACCCGCAGGCACTCAAGAGAAAAGACCCCCCGGTGGGACTGAGCAACCCACAACTCTTGAAAAAACCGCGCCCCCCGGGGGACGACCAGCCACCACCGCCCCCCCCGAAAAAGGCTCCAGCCCCCCCAGAAATAATAATAATCGCCGCCCATCAGCCACCGCCCCGGCTGAAGCGAAAAGACCCCCCCTGCTCCATACTCCTGGGTGAGAAATACTGCCCCAAAAAAGCCCGCCCTCAGGACCCCAGCCTGAACAAGAGCGCCCAAAACACCCAGGTGCAGCAGCAACCTCACCCGAGGCACCCTCCCAGACCGTTCGCAAGCCGGTCGCTAGTGGAGGGTGTCTCCCCGAGTGAGTTGAGCGGCGTGATCGTACCCTTGCCACAGTCTGCCGGTTCAACCGGACTCGCCCAGACTGGACGATCACCAGGTACCCCAACGACCGTAGAAAAACGGAATTGGGGACCGCCAAGCCGCGCCACAGCGAGCGCAGGGGTTCCGACGCAAGATCCGGCTAGCCACCGGGCACCCCTGCGGCAGACAGCGCAAGGACTGGCCAAGTCCCGCGTGGAGGGTGGCCCCTCCATCGCGCCGCGTACACGGTGAGAACCGTGGGTAGCACCCTCTGCATCTCTCGAATCTCTGAGTTTTGAGTTTTAGTGGGTAAGTCCCGACGGAAAAACGGACAGTCCCACACTCACAAGTTTGGTCCGGCTTGTGGTCGTGCGTCACGCATTTCTCCCCTCAGTTACCAAAAAAAAAAACTTGTTGCACAAGCGTATTCTGCAATTTTGTTGGATGCAATTTGGTGCCGTAGATGCGGGTTCAATCCCGGCAGCTGGACGTTTTTCCATTTTAGTCAGGTGGATGCACAAGCGTGTTCTGACCGAGATCGGGCGTGTGCAGCTCGCAAAGTGACAGAACTTTGACGTCTCCGTCCAAATTGTGGCAGCACACGTGTGTTCTTGCCGAGAACACGCTTGTGCCGCCGGGTGCGAGCTGGTCGCACAAGCGTATTCTGGCCGGTCGCAACTTTGTTGGATGCAATTTGGTGCCGGGTTCAATCCCGGCAGCTGGACGTTTTTCCATTTTAGTCCGCTGGATGCACAAGCGTGTTCTGGCCGAGATCACACGTTTTCCGCCCGCAAAGTGACAGAGTTTTGGTGTCTCCGTCCAAATTGTGGCTGCACAAGCATGTTCTCGGCCAGAACACGCGTGTGCCACCGGTTGTGAACTGGCAGGGCAGAATGTTGACCGAGGTGCTCCCGGCGGCGGGACTTCTAAATTTTGCCATTTAGTCAGCTGCACAAGCGTGTTCTGGCCGAGGACACGCTTGTTCAGCCACAATTTGGACGATCAAAGCTCTGTCACTTTGCGAGCAGAGTGCATCCAGTGTGCGAGCGTTCATGCAGCACACTGCTGGCGAAAAAACCCTGATCTTTGAAAATAATCAGGTCGCCGGGATTGAACCCGCGTCAGTGGCTCCGAAGTCGCCCACCTTACGACTCAACCACACTGCCACGTAACGGCAGGAAAAAAAATTGCATCCTCCCATGGTCTTCAGACGATCTTTCGAAGATTACGCAATCTCGTACTTCGAGCGTGCGAGAAGACACACCCCAGATGTTCATCCCCATCCTGATGCTGCTGCCATCGCGGATTTCTTCGCCTGGTCGGACCTGCCCTGTAAAGCAGGCCAGCCAGGTCGCAGTGAAGGTAGTGTTCACTGTGCTGAAGAAGCATTCATGTGGACTACATCGGGGTCTACAGCACCCCGCTCGTTCTGCCAGTTCGCACCCGTCGGCACAAGCGTGTTCTCGGCAAGAACACGCTTGTGCGACCACAATTTGGACGGAGACATCCAAGTTCTGTCAAATTGCGAGGTGCACACGCATGATTTCGGCCAGAACACGCTTGTGCGTCCATCTGACTAGTTTGGAAAAACGTCCAGCTGGCGGGATTGAACCCGCGTCTACGGCACCAAATTGCATCCAACAAAATTGCAGAATACGCTTGCGCAACCAGTTCGCACCCGGCGGCACAAGCGTGTTCTCGGCACGAACACGCGTTTGCAGCCACAATTTGGACAGAGACGTCAAAGTTCTGTCACTTTGCGAGGTGCACACGCGTGATCTCAGCCAGAACACGCTTGTGCATCCAGCTGACAAAAATGGAAAAACGTCCAGCTGGCGGGATTGAACCCGCATTCACGGCACCAAATTGCATCCAACAAAATTGCAGAATACGCTTGCGCAACCAGTTCGCACCCGGCGGCACAAGCGTGTTCTCGGCACGAACACGTGTTTTCAGCCACAATTTGGACAGAGGCGTCAAAGTTCTGTCACTTTGAGAGGTACACACGCGTGATCTCAGCCAGAACACGCTTGTGCATCCACCCGACTAAAACGTCCAGCTGCCGGGATTGAACCCGCGTCTACGGCACCAAATTGCATCCAACAAAATTGCAAAATTGCAGAATACGCTTGTGCAACCAGTTCGCACCCGGCGGCACAAGCGTGTTCTCGGCAAGAACACGCGTTTGCAGCCACAATTTGGACGGAGACGTCAAAGTTCTGTCACTTTGAGAGGTACACACGCGTGATCTCGGCCAGAACACGCTTGTGCATCCACCTGACTAAAATGGACGTCCAGCTGGGATTGAACGTCAACTAACAACAACAACAACAAAATTCCGTCTGGCACTACTGACGAAAAATGAAAAAACTCTGATCGTCCGGGTTTGAACCCGGGTCAGTGGCTCCGGAATCGCCAACCTTGCGACTCAGCTACACTGCTGCGTGTCGGCAGGAAAAAAAGAAATGCATCACCGCATAGTCTTCAGACGGATTTTCGAAGATTACGCAATTTCATACTTCGTGAGCGTGATTCTCGCACACCCCTGGACGTTCTTGTGCCATGTGGACTATGAAATGGTGTTCCAGCACGTTGCTGAGCACATAACAGCCTTGTGGGAGATCATCAGGTTGTGTGTAGCCTAAACATCAGGTTGTCGTTCGTTGTCGTTGGAACGAAATCCAAACGTGAAATTTTGGGTGGAAATACAGGGGTCGACACAAGGGTCCGCGGTTCGAACCCCACGAAGGACTTTTTTTTGGGTCAATTCCCACAGGTGACATTTTTACCCCCCCCCCCCCCTATTTTCGGAAATTTGGTGGAAAATGTCTACCAAAATGTTAATTGTGGCTCCCCTGTGACGGACGGACGGGTTTTGAAGCCACAAATATTTATAGTAATCCTGACACCTGGACTGGTTATAGGCTATTTCGCGGATTTCTGTAGTGGACCCTATTGAATTTTTTTTTTTTGAGTTTTATAAAAATTTTCGACGAAGGTGAATTTTAAACAAGGAAAATCTTACTGTGGGGAGCCACAATTAACATCTTGGTAGACATTTTCCACGAAAACCGACCCCCCCCCCCCCAATTTCTGAGATTTTCGGAGTCGATTCCTGCTCTTCGCTTTTTTTCGCAAAATCCGACGGTTCGATTCCTGCTCCTGGCATTTTTTTCGCAAAAATCCCGCAGTTCGATTCCTGCTCCGAGCATTTTTTTCCATTTTAGTCAGGTGGATGCACAAGCGTGTTCTGGCCGAGATCACGCGTGTGCACCTCTCAGAGTAACAGAACTTTGACGTCTCCGTCCAAATTGTGGCTGCCCCGCAAACCCGCACTCGGTGGCCCTGCGGGCCCCCTCGTGCATTTGATGGATTCTTAGTGCTTCGATGTGGGCCTTCTTGTCCAGGTTCGGCCTCTTGTGTGAAGAGGCCGACTCGAAAGAAAACAGGATTCAGCACACACAACGCAAACAGGAACTAGAAGAAGAAAAGAAATTCACAAGATGGTTCGGGTCGGAGTTGTGCTTGAAAAATCTGGTGTTCGAGAGTTCGTGTGGAAGCAGTCAAGGTATGTGAAGTTCCGAGTCAGCGAAAAGGTTCTGACAGAGCTATGGGTACATATTTTTGTTGATATTTTGACCGATGCATCCAACGAAACCGTCACAGGAATTCGAAGCTCCTACGAACGACGTTCTTTCAAGGGTCGCAACTTCGGGAGAACGTGCCCCCCCCATTTCGACATGCAACAGTTGCCTATCACGTTTTCGGTGTTCCTTCAGCAAAGTGCTCCTGAGAGGTCGTGAAGTCCAAGAAGCTGGCCATCAAAGGCCCCGGAATTCTCAATGGGTGGTCTTGGGGTTGGGGGACAAAATCTGACTTGCCACCTCCTCGCGGTGTCCCCTGGAAACGTGTTTTTCGAAACGCGGCCAAGGCAAGCAGTTCCTTTGCTGTGGGTGAAAGCCCCTAACTTCGTATCTGGCCTCCGAGCTGTGCACCTACTCTTCCCAGGCGTAAAAAAGGTCGGCAAGAAAGCAGCAGCAGCAGCAAGGCAGCAGCAGCAAGGCAGGCAGCAGTAGAAGCAAGGCAGCAGCAGCAAGGCAGCAGCAGCAAGGCAGCAGCAGCAAGGCAGCCACGGCAAGGCAGCCGCGGCAAGGCAGCAACGGCAATGCAGCAGCAGAAGCAAGACAGCAGCGGCAAGGCAGCAGCAGCAAGGCAAGACAGCAGCGGCAAGGCAGGAGCGGCAGCAGGACAGCAGCAGCAAGGCAGCAGCAGCAAGGCAGCAGCGGCAAGGCAGCAGCAAAGCAGCCAGAGCAAGACAGCAGCGGTTAATCAGCAGGAGGAAGAGCACCAACAGAAGGCAGCAGACAGGATAGGAGCTTTGAATTCAAATAAACATAAACAGAAAATCAAAACACAGACGAAGTTTGTTTGAAGCGCTTAAGAAGGAAATCGGAGCTTGCAATGAAAGCAGTCTTTGCAAGCGAAGGTCCTTGACTGCAGTGTTTGGTTTTGCGAGAATTCCACAGCTTCGGAGAAAGGCAGCAGAGCAGCAGGAGCAAGAGTAGCAGCAAGAAGAGCAGCAAGAGGAGGAGCAAGGCAGCAGCAAGGCAGACAGCAACTTTCGTTTCAAAGAAACCTAAACAGGAAATTAAAACACAGACGAAGTTTGCGAATCGGGGCTTCGATGAAAAATGCAAGCCTTTCCATTTCGAAGGGGGAGGGTCGTTTACTGCAGCGTTTGGTTTTGAGAGAGTTTCACAGCTTCGATGAAAGGCAACAAGAGAAGCAGGAGCAAGAGCAGCACCAGCACCAAACACAGGAACAACAGGAGCAGCTAGATGAGCAGCAGCAAGGCAGCAAAAACCCCATCGAAGTCAAGAGAAGGTTGCTTTAAGCCTTTTGTCCACACTTTTCTTCTTATTTTAAAGAAATGAATGTAAAGAAATGAAAAGATGTCCCAGTGCTGGCATGGCAGGCCCCTTTTGGCCCAAAGAACAGGTAGCCACCGTTGTCAGCACATGGGGTTTCCACTCATTCGCATTTTTTTTTGTAGCAGCAGAAACATCAGCAAGACTGAAGCACCAGCAGGGGGAGAAGGAGCAGAAGCAGCAGCAGCAGCAGCAGCAGAAGCAGCAGCAGCAGAAGTAGCAGCAGAAGCAGCACAGCATCAGCAGAACCAAACCAGGAACCCAAAACATTGGGAGGAAGGATGGGGGAGGGGAAAATGGCTATTGGTTGTCTCTTGTGTGCGTGCTTTGTCCTATCTTTGAAGGGTTGAAAGGAAGCTGCACTTTGCAACGCGGGAGTACCTGTCGAGCCAGTCAGCAAGATCAACCCGTGTCACTATGCCAGCATTTTGGATCAGATGCGAGCCCCTCCATAGGCTTTGTTGTGCGATGC
>JAPJBO010001351.1:0-49237 GCA_030068145.1 Diplonema papillatum | reverse complement strand
AATCTAGCCTAAAGGAATCAACTGCCTTCGGGTAGGCTAGTCTGACACTAGTTGTCGTCGGGGAAAAAAAAAAAAAAAACTCTGACTAGTTGTCGTCGGGAAAAACAAAAAACAAAACAATTATGTCCTATTTCAAAGAAAGCCGAAGGCCTAGGGGCCGTGGGTCAAGGTGCACATGCGGCACACCACTAAATCTAATCCTCCCGCCACACAGGACGTCTTCATCCACCCGAGCAGCTACCTGGCGCCGAAGCAAAAAAAGGATGACAACTACGAACCCCCGCGGTGGATCGTGTACCACGAGCTCGTCCAGACAACGAAGGAGTACATGCGGCAGGTCATCGAAATCAAGCCAGACTGGCTCGTCGAGATCGCCCCGCACTACTACAAGTCGAAAGACATCGTCGCGGAGGAGAAGAAGAAGATGCCCAAAGCAGCCGGAAAGGCATCCGAAAGCCGGCGCACGGCGAGTTAGACCACGCAGTCGGCACGACATTGGCGTTGATTGCACCGGCTTCACTATGAAGTTCGCTGCCGATTGGTCGCAGGCCGATGTGTCCGCACGGGTCAGGTGCTCAAGACTTTGCCTGTGAAGTTGCTGTTACATAAATGAGCGCGCGCGGTCAAATCCCCAGCGTTTGGCCTTGGCGCTGCTCGCAATGGGTTCCCTGCTGTTGCCGACGAACGGAAAGCGCACCTGCTTCAGCGGTCGTGCGCAGAGTCTGTCCGAAGGCCGAAACGTGCACTGCAATGCGAAAATGCTGTTGCGCGGATATTTCCGCACAGTCAGAGCTACCAATGCCGAGCCGGCAGGCGCTATACGCCGCGTAGCCACCCACATTACACGTGTCCACACTGTGGTGATACACTGTATCTACTCATCCGTCATAATAGATGCCACGAGCTCGTGTCGTCCGGTGCGTGGGTGGACGGATAAGCATATCTGCATGCACAGCTGGATAAGCATAGCTGCATCCACAACCCACTGTGCCTGAGGATGCACGTGTACGTGCCTCTTTACGTGTAGAAGGTGCATGACAGGCGACAGAACGCGTGAATAATCTGTTTCGGAGCGATCGAAAAAGAAGGAAGCAAAAACAAAAAATATCCGCCACGTTGGAGAGGGGTGAGCCACCAGGAAGCGTTCGCGGCCATATGATGCTGTTACGAGGAGGACCTGGGTTCACAGGTCGCAGCATCTCGCGCCTTTTTCCTCGTTCGCCGCACTGGGCTAAGTTGCAGGGGTCATAGTTGGCGTCACCGGCCAGGGTCTGCGGCAGAAACAGAATAAATGCCATGAAAACGACCTTGGGACACTGGCCAAACGACTGAATCGCGAGGGCCACCTCTTTTATGCTTCCGGTTTCGGCCTTCGTTCGGTGCGGAAGGCGAGCAATCTGGCTCGGAAACAGCACCGCCCCTCCGCATGTCCTTGCCTTCAATCACTGCCTGTGAGGAGGAACTAGCAGCACACCTCAAGTGGTTCCTTCCTTCTCCGCGCTTCTGGGGCGAGCTATCTACGAACAGCCACGTGGCGAAGACTCAGATGGCCGTCCTGCATATCATGCAGGGTCAAAACCTTGTGTCTTTTTGGTAAACAGGGGTTTAGACCCAAAAAGAAATGGCCACCCATTTCTTCTGGAAAAATAATTGGGACCCCAATTATTGGCAGGGCATTAGCTTCCCATTCCAAATTCCGTCAGCTGACGGAATTTGGAAATCCGGGCGGCTCAAAAAAAATAAGAAAAAAGTGCAGAAAACGACCTTCGATGAAAAAAGTCGTGGGGGTCCGGTGGAGGCGTGGGTTAGGCCAGCTGTGCCAGCTGGCTGGCGGTCAGGGGCTGGCCATCGGTGGGTCGCCGCTGGGCATGGTGGACTGGCTGGCAGAAGTTTGGGGCTGCTGTGGGTGCCGAGTGAGAGAGTCGAAGCTCAGAAGCAGCCCGGAATTCTTGACAGATTCTCTCCGAGTTGACACAAGTGCCTTGTTCCGTGTGATCTCCGGTCTGCATCTACTCATGCCAATGGATTTACCAGCACACAGTATCTGAGTGGTGGATGAATTTGAAATGGGCTGTTGGCTTCAGGAGTGTGCACCAGGGGGAGCGGGGCGAGGGTCACACAGATGGCAAACAGTGCCACCAGTACGTTGGTCGATATGTTTAATTTCTCCACCTGAATGTTTCGTACCGTTTGCCGGGGGGCGGAGCCCCCCGGACCCCCCCTTTTGGAAGGTTCAGGTGGCCTGGACGGGCTTCTCGATTTCAGAGCGGAAAAAGCAAATTGGCTCTTGAGACGGAATTTGGAAAACTGAGGAAAAATGAAGCTAATAGCCTGAGTTATTGCAGCCTACTAGCTTGGGGGGGGTCAGCTGGTCGCCAGACCAGAGTTGGTCTGGAAACTGGTCTGGGTCAAAAAAAAAAAAAAACTCAGCTATTATTGTTTTCCCGGAGAAACCGGCTACCCACAGTGTACTACTACACCTTCGAAGAGGGGACATGAAGTTAGGGCGGACTTGAGGGCGAAGACGTGGTCCCGACTGGTGGCGAGGCGGCCGGGATTTGAGGGCATACAGAGAGCCGACCTGGAGCGGACGAACACCTTCTGGAGGATACGTGAATGTCCCGCGCACACCGCGAGGCTTATACGTGTAGCGTTGGCGGGGGGGGTGAACACGGCTGAGTACACGTCGCGGATGAGGCAGGCCGGAGCTGAGCCGCAGGCGCCCAGCTGCAAGCACTGTGGAAGCGGCGACACCGACAGGGTACCACAGTGTACTACCACCGTGCACCACGGGGTACCACAGTGTGCTACCACGGGGTACCACAGTGTACTACCACCGTGTTCAACCACCGGGTGCATTGGAAGAGGTCATGCTGGGGCTGCTGAAGTCATCGAACCTTTCGACGGCATTTCCAGAGACAAACAATCTGTTTGCCATTGCTGTTGTCCTGCCAATGGGGACAGCATCGGTCGAGCGTGTCTTTTCAAACATGAAAAGGGTGTTGACAAAAGCCAGGAAGAGGCTTCACGAGCAGACGCTGACCGACGTGCTAATGCTCGGGCTCAATGGCCCGTATGAACGTGGCAGTGACATCCCGAGGAGCGCTATGGAGGCGTACCTCAATGCGTGGATTGCGAGCCCAAGAACACTGAACTTCGCCACGTGGCCGGAGTATGAAGCGTGCGTCGACAAAGTGGGGGTCATACGCAAAGATATGATGACTAACCCAAGCCCTTCACTGACACTGTTGTTGGCCCACTCGTCCCTTCGTTTCCCGTAGCAGGCGTATGGCTTTCTTCGTTCTTTGTCCACCATCCCACCGCTATCCGGTACGACTTCGCTCTGCAGGCATTCGTTGCCGAACGGGGGTGTCTGCCCTCCCCCTGTGCACAAAATCTGGATACAGACCAGTTTACCAGTTCCGGGCTCGGGGGTCGAGGTCAGAGCTAGTACGCTGATTATTGGGGTTAAAAAAAAAAATCTGGAACAAACACTGGGGTGCTTTTTGATGAAGCTGAGCAGTTTTTTTTTTCTCCAATTTTTTTCTTGGGGGCGCAGGTTTGCCGACTGCCCCCCCGGCAAATGTGCTTCGTAACCGGAGCCCCAGCCAAAAAACCCGAAAAAAAAATGAGCAATTTACCTTATAGCCAGCAGGTACAATTGAAATTCCCTAACAGCCAGCAAAAACAAATTTAATTCCCTTCGAGCCAGCAAAACAAATTCTATTCCCTTCGAGCCAGCAGAAACAGATCTCTTTCCCTTCGAGCCAGCAAAACAAATTTAATTCCCTTCGAGCCAGCAAAAACAAATTTATTTCCCTTCGAGCCAGCAAAACAAATTTAACCCAACTCCGACCAACCGGACATATATGTCCGGTTTAATCTGGACTTTTCTGTAGGGGTGCTCAGGAGGCGCCAAAAAATTCTCAAAAATATGGAATTCACCCATTTCGAGCAAATCTTTTCATTGCCGCCCTCGAATGTCAAAAATTCGTCAGCAATGACGATTGAAACCAAGTGGCGAGATTGGGGAAACCCCCGGAAAACCGGCTTTTTCAATGCCTTGTCATCAACAGTCGAAACAATCCAGGAACTTGGGCAGTGAAAAGTACAAAATGTCTGGAAGGAAGCGGGCGGCCACGGATATGGAGAGTGTGGGGTCGACAGAAGAAGAGGACAACGAGGAAGCAGAAGAGGTGGAAGAGGAAGAGGATTCTGAAACCATGTCCAGGAAAAGGTGGCACGATATCCACAGGACGCTGCACTTCACAGACCCCCTCAGTGGAAAGAAGGAACACCCGGACCGACTCATCAAGACAAGAGATATTTTCCAGCTTGTGTCTCTCCAATGGCGGGATGTCTATGCTCCCGATAAAGAACTTAGCTTTGATGAGTCGACCATCAAGTACAAAGGTCGTGTCAGCTTCAAGCAATACATGCCCATGAAACGGCATCGATTCGGTTTGAAGTGTTTTGTTCTGGCTGAGTCACAGACTGGTTACACATTGGTATCGTCAGTGTATACCGGTAAGATTGACACGGATACTAACCCTGGCCCCGTGAACGTTGGTGAGCGTGAACTTCTTGCAGCTGCGGCTCTGTATGCATACTCAGGAAGGCACATGTACATGGACAACTACTACACAAGCATTCCCCTCATGCTAAAATTATACACCTTGGGATTCCACGCGGCCGGAACTGTCCGCAAAAATCGGAACGGGATCCCACTTTTTAGCAAGTCCCAAAAGAAGCGCGGCCGCCCATCCCAAGCGGATAAGGCTGCGGCCCCGAAACGCGGCCATTGCCAGTATCGCCAAAGTTCGCCGATCACGTTCTTGGAGTGGGTTGACAAGCGTGAAGTCCGCATGTTGTCAACACTCCCCATTGGAACAACAATGACCGAGCTTGAGCGTCGCTGCAAGGGGGGAAAGCGGTTGAAGGTCAGTAAGCCAGACATCGTGGTTGCTTACAACAAACACATGGGGGGGGTAGATCGCTGCGACCAGTACCTTGCCCGGGCGACACGATTCATGCAGGGCAAACGATGGTATATGAAAGTCTTCTTTTATTTGCTCGAAGTGTCTGCGTTGAACAGTTTTATCTTGTACAAGCGTCTTGGTAAGAATCGCGGGTCCTTACCCTTCAAGGACTTCAGAAAAGAGCTCATCCGCGGGTTACTTGCTGACAACCGCAGTACTGAGGACTTCAGCCCCGGAACGCGCACACCTCGGGCTAGCGACCACCCGTCGCGCCTGGATGGCAAGTTCCATGCCATTCTGGAAACAGACACCCGCGTTGCGTGCAAATGCCATGTTCGTTTGGTCAAGACGAAATATGTCTGCAAAACATGTGGCGTGGCTCTGTGTCCCGCTCCGTGTTTTACCCGGTTTCACACCCTCAAGAACCACCATTACTACGAGCCGGAAACTCCTGGGACCCAGCGCTTGAAGAAACGAGGCGGCGCCCTTGCAAGCAGGGGCGCCCTCCCACACTCAAAGTGAGTGCGTCTGACGTATACCGAGTCTACTGATGAAAGTGACTGCAGTGGCCAGTAGTTGCGTGAACTGCCCACCTGCCCCGTACCTCAATTTCCTGCGTCTTGCCCGTTATCTCGCCATCACTCCAACCCCCTACCCCCGGAACGCACGCAAAATGACGTCTGCCGCCTTTCTTCTTCTCTTTTGCTCAAGCCCAACCTAGGAAGAAAATCTAAACCACGCGAGAAAACAAAAGATTGTCAAGGTTGCGGTGAAACGTTGTCGACGAATTAGAGACGGTCATAAGCGAGAAGACGATGACAGACTAGTGCAACATCATGTCAAAATTTCGCCTTCCAAGGGCGGCAATGAAAAGATATGCTTCGAAATCGCAAAATTCCAGCCCCAGAATGCCCAAAAGAGCGAAGGCACTCTATAAAAATGAAAAATAGGAAAAAGTGGAAATTAACCTGTAGGTGCTTGGTCGGAGTTGGGTTAATTCCCTTCGAGCCATCAGAACAAATTTAATTCCCTTATAGCCAGCAAAAACAAATTTAATTCCCTTCGAGCCAGCAAAAACAAATTTAATTCCCTTCGAGCCAGCAAAAACAAGTTTAATTCCCTTATAGCCAGCAACAGCACTTTTTTTTTGGAATTTTCACATTTTCCAGATGTAGGCCTATTTTGGCCACTTTTTGCCATTTTGGCCGGTTTGCCTATAGTTTGGCCTATTTTGGCCTCTGTTGCGTGCGGGTTTAGACTTTGGCCATTGCCTCCAGATTTTGCTCATAATTTGCAAAGTGCATTTCCCTGACAACATTGAAGAAAACAATTTCCGACATTGCCGTTGACAGGCACTGGTCCCCTACAGCACTGATCACTCCCCAGGAGCAATCAGTATTCTTACTTCATCAATTCCAGCACCATAATCAAACTCACTGTACATCAATTCCAGCACCATAATCAAACTCACTGTATAATCAAGGCGCTTCCTTTTGATTCAGAAAGGATTCATGTCCGCGCGAACCCCCTACGGCACTGTAAAATGTAGGGGGGCCCTACTCCTATTGCATGTTCGCGTGTTTCACAATAACCCGGTCGGTTCCTCCATATGTACAGGCTTGCTTTTGCACGCATGTGTATCCTTTTTCAGGGTGTGCTTCCCTTTGCTTAGTTCGTGAGCCATGATTGTTTCGTCAAAGGCATGCATCCTGGCAGGTATCCCCTTTTTTCTTTGGGAGGACAAAGCGGGAAGGGGGGGGTTAATATTGCATCATCCTGCGTAAAGTCATCTGCTCTACGATCAACAGAATTCGCTCTCTAAGTACGGAGTCAAGTCTCGTCTGTATACGCGATGCGGTTTACCGAAGCCATCGAGCGCCACGGCCAGGGATGGATACGTTTACTCGCTGATCGATGCTACGGCAGTTCCGCAAACCCACTATGCAGCCTGAGTTCAGCCCCGCGCACCTAGCGCTCACAAGGCAACCCATGATCACTTCGGTGTGAGGGATCAGTCCTGACCGAGCCTAATGCCTGCCGGGCGCCTGCTCCGTTGCGGTGTTTGCTTTCTGACCAATGCGTTCCACGTCTGAAGGGTCCTTGCGTTAAGTTCGCGCCTTCTGTGGGTATACAGACTTGATCACGACTTTTGGAAACGAAGCTTACTCTTGAGATCTGGTGTGGAGGGCCATCGTTACCTGACAAAACCCACTCATGCAGCCTGAGTTCAGCCCCGCGCATCTAGCGCTCACAAGGCAACCCGTGATCACTTCGGTGTGAGGGATCAGTCCTGACCGAGCCTAATGCCTGCCGGGCGCCTGCTCCGTTGCGGTGTTTTGAAAACTAGGTAACTTTGTGCTCAGCGGTCCTACGAATCATGTTCCACGTCCTGTGATTCGTACTTTCAAACTTAATGCCATGAATCATGTTCTACCTCCTGTGATTCGTGTGACTTTTAACAATCTTGTCATTTCGCCCCCACTCCTTCCTACAGCAGGACAGGTCCTGCTCTGTGGGCAACCAATGTTTTCTCACCCAGGCTGGTAGAACTGGTCATCCTGTCCAGGCGTCCAGACTGGTGGGACTGGTGTGGTCAAGCTGTCCAGGCTGGTGGACTGTTCTGGTCAAGTGCTATAAGGGAATTAAATTTGTTTTGCTGCTGGCTATAAGGGAATTAAATTTGTTTTGCTGGCTGTAAGGGAATGCAATTGTTTTTGCTGGCTGTTAGGGAATTAAATTTGTTTTTGCTGGCTGTTATGGTGTGATCCATATAGTACGGTGAAACCATGGTAGAACTACGGAAGAACTACGGAAAACTCGAAAGGGGTGTCCAAAAATTATTTTTTCCGGCGCTCGGGATTTTTCAGGAACCCGGGTTTCGGCTAGGGGGTAATGCTTTTTCAGACAGGGTTTCCGCACCTTTTTTCATGCAGCCTTTTGATGACATTTGAGCACTGGAAGCGAAATAAATGTGAAAACGGGGGTTTGCCATGAGGAAAGGAGAAGTGGAGGCTGACGATGTTGTTCGACCAGACTCGAGTGCATTGTTACTTTCGTTTTCCTTTGGCATTCCACGCATCCTAGACGTGACTGTTCTGGTTGAGTGCGACGTTATGTCGCTGGCAGCCAGAAAGCAGACGACACACGGTTGCGCACCCTCGTAAATGATCTCATGCACGAGCGGGTATGCATCAGGCGTATTCCTGCAGTGCTGGAAAAGACGTGTGGCGTAAAGGTGTCTCGTCGGCGCGTCGAAGAGATCTGGGCCTTGAACCTAGTCTCGCGAGATATGGAGTTCCTGAAGGAAACCCAAAACTGCAATGTCGCCCTGCAGTTCGATACTGGGTCACTAGACCCGGCTTCACGATGGGCCGGTGGCCACTTTACAGCGACATGGAAAAACGATGAAGGGAGAATCCTGTGGCACGACCTCGACGTCCACATCACATGCCTTAAGCACGGCGATGCCGTCAATGGTATCGTCCAGAAGATGATTCAGTAATCCGTGAAGTTACTGATTGCGTTGAATGTACTGGACGAGGAAGCCTCATTTGGGCAAGATCGTTTTTTTCGTGGATGTCGATAGGGGTGCTGCTCTAGGTGGATTCGCGTGCACACGGGTCTTTGAAGTTGTCCACCGCATGCACCGGGTTGCCACCGCAGCGATCTCGTCGCTTCGCTTTGAGAAGGAGACAAAGGATGCCAGGCGCAAATTACGTCAGTCAGTCTGCCGAGTTTCAAGAATGGCTTGCCGCCGAATACAGCATTCAAGAGGTCAAGGTTCTGCAGCTTGTGGCAGCGCGCCACACTCGGCAGGTTTGGCCCTGCATGGGCTGCTCCGTTTTTTTTGCATGAGTGCCCATGTTGAAAACTCGGGAAAGTCAGTACTTGCGTTGCTGCTCGTGTTCTTCGGTAAGTTCCCTGAGATGGTATCGCAATCATCTGCAAAGACGAACGTCCTGCACCGCTTAGGGTAGCGAGATGCTCAGACTAGCTGGGTCTAGGCTTCGCTCAAAGCTCTGTGGGGGTTTGCTGATGATAAGAACACAAACGACACATTCACGGTATCGTGAAATCACTGTGTTCAAGTTTGGCCATCGTTGCAATGAAAGCAGACACTGCGAGAATGGTGCGACGTACGGAAACTGTGCTGGGTGTTCCTCAGGAATGTTGGGTCACACCTGAGACGCCCTGTCGCGGAAGACAACCATACCCAAGGAATTCGCCCCCGATCCCGAAGCAGTGATGCAACTGAACGCCAACCTTCCCGACGGTGTCGTACGTCACGGAATTGGAAAGTACTATGGCGTTCAAGGCACTTCGTCTCGGGCGATCACCCCACTTTCTGACTGCAACACAAGTGACACGGCTTTTCTGAAAGGCCTGCTGCACCACACAGCCTGCGGATTCATCTTGGAAGTAAAAATGTTGCGCCCACGAAGACCCCTCTGCTCCGCGCCCTGTAACACTTGACCCATCCCTGGTCGAAGGCACGGTCGGAAAGCTCAAGTGAGAAATAGCGGATCAGGGAAACCGGCGGATTCGAGACATTTGCTGTCGTGCCAAGTTGTGCACCGCCGGGCGGCACCCATCCACAGTGAGCCGTCACTTCGGGTGCAAAAGATGCCTCGAAAATACGGTGGCGTCAGCAATCGAAAGCATCCATGATCGCAAAGTGCGCCTGGGGCGCTTGAAGTTGGACTACCTCGCCAAGAAAGAGAAGATAGCCGGTAAAGCTCGCAGGAGAAAGCAACGGCGGGAGGCGTACCGCCAGAACGTGGAACTGCGGTTCGATTGTGACACCAACTGGCCAAAGAAGCTCCGAGCAAGCTGACGCTCGCCGCGTCACCGCGTCACAGAGGTTGAACAAGAAGGACTTGGTCTCCAGCTTTCAAGGGTGCGATGCAGGAAGTACGAACGCGGCGCTTCTAGCTTGGCAAAGAAGCGCGGCATCAGTAGGGTTGGTCCTTCGAGCACAACACCCACCCTGCTCAAAAAAACTGCTGCAAGAGTATGACGACAAGTTGCCGCTGCCATCATCGGTGAAAGACTCCATGTCACCTGTCGATGATGGCAACGAGTCTGTGTCGGAGGATGATATTGAAGACGGAGAGCGATGGAGACAGCAAACCTGCGACCGCCCCAAACGAAGACGTCAAACATGACATCGTGATGCAGGTACAGATATTTCTGTGACATGACATCGTGATGCAGGTACAGATATTCTGTGACAGAACCAGTAGAATCTAACTGACGGCACACTTTGCTGAGGCTCGATTTCAAGATGGGTAGCAGTCGACCATTTGCTTTCGTTTTTTTCTTTTTTGGTTGCAGAAGAGGCAGATTTTTGGTGCTCCAGGCATGCAGAGACCAAGCCGACAGCCCTGCGCAAGTAGTTGGGTAAAAAGCGAACTTTCACTATGAAAAACGCGAACTTGCACTCTAAAAATGATTTTTGGACACCCCTTTAACGGAACTGCGTCCGCTATCGTCCGCTAGCTCGGGAAGTGCGTCCGCTATCGTCCGCTAGCTCGGAAACTGCGTCCGCTATCGTCCGCTAGCTCGGGAAGTGCGTCCGCTATCGTCCGCTAGCTCGGAAACTGCGTCCGCTATCGTCCGCTAGCTCGGAAACTGCGTCCGCTATCGTCCGCTAGCTCGGGAACTGCGTCCGCTATCGTCCGCTAGCTCGGAAACTGCGTCCGCTATCGTCCGCTAGCTCGGAAACTGCGTCCGCTATCGTCCGCTAGCTCGGAAACTGCGTCCGCTATCGTCCGCTAGCTCGGGAACTGCGTCCGCTATCGTCCGCTAGCTCGCCGCTAAACTGCGTCCGCTATCGTCCGCTAGCTCGGAAACTGCGTCCGCTATCGTCCGCTAGCTCGGAAACTGCGTCCGCTATCGTCCGCTAGCTCGGAAACTGCGTCCGCTATCGTCCGCTAGCTCGGAAACTGCGTCCGCTATCGTCCGCTAGCTCGGAAACTGCGTCCGCTATCGTCCGCTAGCTCGGAAACTGCGTCCGCTATCGTCCGCTAGCTCGGAAACTGCGTCCGCTATCGTCCGCTAGCTCGGAAACTGCGTCCGCTATCGTCCGCTAGCTCGGGAACTGCGTCCGCTATCGTCCGCTAGCTCGGAAACTGCGTCCGCTATCGTCCGCTAGCTCGGAAACTGCGTCCGCTATCGTCCGCTAGCTCGGAAACTGCGTCCGCTATCGTCCGCTAGCTCGGGAACTGCGTCCGCTATCGTCCGCTAGCTCGGGAACTGCGTCCGCTATCGTCCGCTAGCTCGGGAACTGCGTCCGCTATCGTCCGCTAGCTCGGGAACTGCGTCCGCTATCGTCCGCTAGCTCGGGAACTGCGTCCGCTATCGTCCGCTAGCTCGGAAACTGCGTCCGCTATCGTCCGCTAGCTCGGGAACTGCGTCCGCTATCGTCCGCTAGCTCGGAAACTGCGTCCGCTATCGTCCGCTAGCTCGGAAACTGCGTCCGCTATCGTCCGCTAGCTCGGAAACTGCGTCCGCTATCGTCCGCTAGCTCGGGAACTGCGTCCGCTATCGTCCGCTAGCTCGGAAACTGCGTCCGCTATCGTCCGCTAGCTCGGAAACTGCGTCCGCTATCGTCCGCTAGCTCGGAAACTGCGTCCGCTATCGTCCGCTATGCAACAGCCACCCTCTCCACGTCCCCCCTTCCTTTTGTTTGTGAAGGTGAAGAAGAAGGATGGAAATGATGGTTTATAACTTACGAAAACCTTGGCAGTATTCCCTCACTGAAGTGCAGAACCTGCGTCCGCATCCGTATGTGAGTGGGTTCACCACCAGAATCTGGGGGGGGGGTGGGGGAGGGACCTACCCACCTCTCTGCCAAATTTGCGGGAAAAATTCCGCTATAGTAATAATCCTCTCCCCCTTAGTACGGTAAAACTACGGAAAAAGCACGGAAGAACTACGGAAAACTGGAGGGCGGATCACACCATGTTAGGGAATTAGATTTGTTTTGCTGGCTGTTAGGGAATTAAATTTGTTTTGCTGGCTCGAAGGGAAATAAATTTGTTTTTGCTGGCTGTTAGGGAATTAAATTTGTTTGGCTCGAAGGGAAATACCCCCCAAAAAATGCACCCCATGAACAAACCTTTTTCCACCAAACTAGTCGTCAAGCCCCTAAATGCGTCCCAAACCCCCTTAATAGCACACCGGACAGACAGTGTCTGGTGCGGTGAACAGGCAGGAGTCTTGGGGGCTGGCAATGAGGAATCTGTACGTAAAAACAGGAGTCTCCGAGGCCCATTCCCAGACCACAGTGGAAAATCTGAAAAATGCCTGTTTTTGGCCCTATTTCGGATCATGCGGGAGGGGTGGGTGGGGGTACCATAGCCCCCATCCGTGTGGGTTTGTGAGCTCCTATGCATGGCACGGGCCCCATCTGGTAGGAAATATCACTCAGAAGTTGTTTTTGGGGTGATCCTGATGAAAGCATGCAACAACAAGGGTTCGATTCTTCTCGACTCTTTTTGTTGGTCTCTTAACCCGAGAAGGAAGAATCAAAACGAAGTTCTGAGCGGCTCTCTTTTAAGATTCGTCTAAAGGCCTCGTTGCGCGGGATCAATACTGTGGATCGAGACCAACATGCGAGCAGTCGAGGCGCTGTGTTAAGCGCGTACCAGTCGAAGGGTGATCTTACATTCCCACCATTCCCCGCCCTGCCTTTGCCGTGGCTCGTGGTGCAAACTGTAGACTTGAAGAATCAACCCACCAACGCAAAGCAAAGCACAACCAGCGAAAGAAAGAAGGGGAAACACCGAGAGGAAACCCAAAATAAAAAAAGAACGAGAAGGAACGAGGAAAGCGCAGTGGTGTGCCGCTAGTTTGCCAGCGGCTCCCGTGAAACAGAGCACCGACGACCAGACGAAGAGACACCCCCGCCGCCGCAGGCATTGCTCCGGCGATTCTGTCGGAGCATGCATCGAGGAGCCGCGAGGCTTGTTGTGTTGCTGGGATGCGGCCTTTTGTGCTCGGGGGTTAGGATAGGCACAGTGAACGGCCCATACACCACGGGCGGCGTACGTAGAATTGAAGTCGACGGCGGACCAAACAATAAGATGGTGACTGCGGCCCTGCAAGGCATTCCGAAGTGCAGTGGTATCGTGGCTCGACTCGCGTTGACGGCGCTTGATGTTACTGCAGGGGTCACACATGAGATTTCACTGTCGTATCATACTTATGGGAATGCGATGTGCGCGGAAATCAGCTCGTATCAGGGGGACCGAGGGAGTCAACGAGTGATCGAACAGGAGTTTTTCGAATGCGGAGATCCGATTGTGGACCCGCATTCTCAGACGGTCGTGTTCGGAATTGAATGGCAACCGATGTATTCCTCGTTCTCGCTCAACGGCGCTGAGGTCGCCAGGTTTGTCCCCAGGAATAACACGAAAGCGAGGCCGCGATACTACACCTTCCACAACCTGATGGTGGTCATTCATCACACAGCGAATGAAACGCGTGACGGGCCGTCCACGTCTGTGTGTCAAACGACGACGACGTTGCTCAAAGAGATCACAGTCACGCCTTTGACTACAAAGTTCGACCCTGTGAACAGGATCACCTACAACTTCGAAGGTTTCCCCAACGTTTGGGAGACTTGGTCTGGTCGGTTCCTTTGGGAACGCCTCAACACGTATCACGGGCAGAGCGCCGAAGAGCTTCTTCTCCAGAGCAACGTCAACCTGACGCCGGCGGGCATCGCCATCGGCTCGATGCTGATTGATCCCTTTTTCGGCGGGAACCCCGTGTACTCAACCGCCATCAACGGCCTCTTCCAGGACTTCACCTCCACGACGTTCTCACATCCCGAACCTTGGATACCTGACACCGACACGTCTTCCGTCGTCAACTGGTGGTATGACCCGTTCAAAGTCGCCGGGCAAGGCACACTCGACTTCAACATCCAAGGCTCCGGCAGCTCTGGTCGCAGCATCTCCTTAAGCCAGGTACGCGTCTCACAGCTTTCAAGTGTTACATAAGCGCCAACTTGAAAGGAAATGCTCGACGATGCTGCCCGACAAAGAACAGACGGGATCCCAAATGCCGTAACCAGACGGGATCCCAAGTGCCGTAACCAGACGGGATCCCAAGTGCCGTAACCAGACGGGATCCCAAGTGCCGTAACCAGACGGGATCCCAAGTGCCATAACCAGACGGGATCCCAAGTACCATAACCAGACGGGATCCCAAGTGCCGTAACCAGGGATCCCAAGTGCCATAACAAGACGGGATCCCAAGTGCCGTAACCAGACGGGATCCCAAGTGCCGTAACCAGACGGGATCCCAAGTGCCATAACAAGACGGGATCCCAAGTGCCGTAACCAGACGGGATCCCAAGTGCCATAACAAGACGGGATCCCAAGTGCCGTAACCAGACGGGATCCCAAGTGCCATAACAAGACGGGATCCCAAGTGCCGGGATCCCAAGTACCATAACCAGACGGGATCCCAAGTGCCATAACCAGACGGGATCCCAAGTGCCATAACCAGACGGGATCCCAAGTACCATAACCAGACGGGATCCCAAGTGCCATAACAAGACGGGATCCCAAGTGCCGTAACAAGACGGGATCCCAAGTGCCATAACCAGACGGGATCCCAAGTGCCATAACCAGACGGGATCCCAAGTGCCATAACCAGACGGGATCCCAAGTGCCGTAACCAGACGGGATCCCAAGTGCCATAACCAGACGGGATCCCAAGTGCCATAACCAGACGGGATCCCAAGTGCCGTAACCAGACGGGATCCCAAGTGCCGTAACCAGACGGGATCCCAAGTGCCGTAACCAGACGGGATTCCAAGTGCCGTAACCAGACGGGATCCCAAGTGCCGTAACCAGACGGGATCCCAAGTGCCGTAACCAGACGGGATCCCAAGTGCCATAACAAGACGGGATCCCAAGTGCCGGGATCCCAAGTACCATAACCAGACGGGATCCCAAGTGCCATAACCAGACGGGATCCCAAGTGCCATAACCAGACGGGATCCCAAGTACCATAACCAGACGGGATCCCAAGTGCCATAACAAGACGGGATCCCAAGTGCCATAACAAGACGGGATCCCAAGTGCCATAACCAGACGGGATCCCAAGTGCCATAACCAGACGGGATCCCAAGTGCCATAACCAGACGGGATCCCAAGTGCCGTAACCAGACGGGATCCCAAGTGCCATAACAAGACGGGATCCCAAGTGCCGTAACCAGACGGGATCCCAAGTGCCGTAACCAGACGGGATCCCAAGTGCCATAACAAGACGGGATCCCAAGTGCCGTAACCAGACGGGATCCCAAGTGCCGTAACCAGACGGGATCCCAAGTGCCATAACAAGACGGGATCCCAAGTGCCGGGATCCCAAGTACCATAACCAGACGGGATCCCAAGTGCCATAACCAGACGGGATCCCAAGTACCATAACCAGACGGGATCCCAAGTGCCATAACAAGACGGGATCCCAAGTGCCGTAACCAGACGGGATCCCAAGTGCCATAACCAGACGGGATCCCAAGTGCCGTAACCAGACGGGATCCCAAGTGCCATAACAAGACGGGATCCCAAGTGCCGTAACCAGACGGGATCCCAAGTGCCATAACAAGACGGGATCCCAAGTGCCGTAACCAGACGGGATCCCAAGTGCCGTAACCAGACGGGATCCCAAGTGCCATAACAAGACGGGATCCCAAGTGCCGTAACCAGACGGGATCCCAAGTGCCGTAACCAGACGGGATCCCAAGTGCCATAACAAGACGGGATCCCAAGTGCCGGGATCCCAAGTACCATAACCAGACGGGATCCCAAGTGCCATAACCAGACGGGATCCCAAGTACCATAACCAGACGGGATCCCAAGTGCCATAACAAGACGGGATCCCAAGTGCCGTAACCAGACGGGATCCCAAGTGCCATAACAAGACGGGATCCCAAGTGCCATAACCAGACGGGATCCCAAGTACCATAACCAGACGGGATCCCAAGTGCCATAACCAGACGGGATCCCAAGTGCCATAGCCAGACGGGATCCCAAGTGCCGTAACCAGACGGGATCCCAAGTGCCATAACAAGACGGGATCCCAAGTGCCGTAACCAGACGGGATCCCAAGTGCCGTAACCACCGAACCACGTGTTGAACGGACGTGAGGTCATGCGGGTCTACCCCTGCACGACAAATCACACGAACACAACAGGTCAAAGTCCTGAGTGACAAAACAACACACGGTTGTGTAAGCGAAGAACAAAATCTTGAACTCTGCTGCTTAACGAGTTACGTGCACTGTGTAATCAGAAGAACTCAAAGCGTAACACGTTAGGCGTGGCTTTAGATCTACCTAAATGGCAAATGCTGTCGTCAACGAACAAGTAGAGAATGGAATCAAATCTCGCATTCCAAACCCCCTGTGTAGAAGCTCAACGGCTACACTTCAGACGTCGCCCATTTTAAGCCCCGAACTTTAACACACACACACGCCCACCCACAGGCATTTGCTGAGCCCCTGCCCAATGTGGCACCGTCAGAGTTCTGTTTGTACATGGCGGTCGCAACGACGTGGTCCCGCGCCATCGAAGTTTCTCTGTTTGCCACAGGCAACTCGTCGGTTGCCAGCAAAGCGGAGTACTTCGGCGTCTGGCGCCCCCAGCTGCAAGCCAGCACGGCGCACAGCACCTACAACATTTGCTTCCGGAGTCCCGGGGGCGGCGGCGAGCTGTTGACGCTGGAGGTGCTTCTAGGAGCTGTCGACGGCGTGTTCTTGGTGGAACACACCATCAGCTTCGCATCCATCAACGTGTACCGGGTGGTGCCTAAGCAGTACCCGGACAACTGGGCGGGTTCTCGGGAGCTGCTGGAGGACACTTCGTTCTCCAATCCGTCTTCCTGGATCGCTTCGTTTCCCGTCGGGGCCGCCATCCCGACGTTTACCACCGGCAACGGATTCAGCTTGGACGTGCTCGCAGACACGACGCACCCGCAAAACTTGTCGCTCCAATACACCAACAAGTTGGCCCTCGTCGAAGGCAGTTCGTACCGCATCGCGCTTACAGGCAGCAGCTCTGGGGCTGGGCGCTTCATCCAGATGCTTTGCGTGAACGCCGATGGCGAGCCGGTGTTCGGCGGTACGCGGATTATCCGCCTGACCAACACCGACCAGACCTACGAATACGCCTTCAAGGCCGATCAGACAGCTGTAGCCGTGGGTATTCAAGCCTCTGTTCTCCACCCCCCCGTAACTGCTGCAAGAGAAAGAAGCTGTTGGAAACGAAAGGAAAAGTGGAAAACATACACGAAGGGCAGGACTCAGGATATTACGCGCCATCGATCGGGGTTTGTTCCGCAATTTGGGTTAGTTTGGCACAGCAACCCAGTGTGCGCGCTATCTGCCGGGTTGCCGGCTTTTTAAACTTCGAGCCCTTTTCTACCGGCAGACTCGCAAAATCAGCCGATTTTCAACAGTGCAAGCTTTGGCAATGCCGCCCATGGAGCGGAATCAGCTTGAAGCACCGGCAAGATGTTGTCGTAAAACCCTTCTGATCGGCAGACCTTCCAAAAATCAGCCGGCTGATTGTCAGCCGGTCGGGGTTTCAATAATTTCTTTCCGGCCGAAATCAGCCGCTTTTTTCCTTAGCGCGAACACTGCAGCAACTCCATCAAAACGGGTCCACAACACACACATACACCCAGGGGTAGCAGTCGTCAGCATGGCAGAAAATGCTTGGCGACAAGTGATTCGCGCCACTTCCCCGTGCGAGCGAGTCTCGGAACAGGACTCAAAACTGTGACCCAGGTGGCGACTGCCGACCATGATGGGGCTTGCACCAAGAGTTTGGAACAGCTAGTCAGGCCAAGCTCATTGCACAGAGAGAGCTTGCCACATCCTCGGGTGAGATGTGCCGCCTGTGTAAAGACACTCAGCTGTTGCCCGGACTAACACCCGCAAGATGAAAGCAGAAGTCTTGAGCCGAGTGCCGGATGGAGAAGCTGACAGCCTCCCACGCTCTATCCGTCCCCCGAAGGATCCCGCCCCACCCACCCTTCGGAGAGGAGTCACAGGACCCAAAAGCAGCGTGTCGGAAACTCAAAGCCGACTGGTGAAAGTGACAAGTGGGCTATACTTCGATTCAGACGTTACCCACTCAAAGCCCTGAACTTAAACACACATGCACCCACCAAGAAAGCGACTCCGTGTGCACAAGAAGGCACCCTCCGGATACAGCCAGCAGCACACGGGACACGAAGCGTGTCAAACGAAGCTACAGTTCCGGAGGTCATCACGGGCAGCAAGAAGGAGCGTGAGCTGTGCCGTGGAAGGAAGCCAACGGCCTGGGCCATACTCCGCAACAGGGGCGACCCATCCAACACACACCCACCATCGCCGAACAGCGCGTGGCCACCACGAGCAGCCGGCAGGAGCTTCCGTAGATGAGCCGGTCCATCCCCTCGTGATAGACCGAAGAATACAGCACCGGGCAATTCGATGCAGCTCTAGGGACTAGAGATGGACCTGATAGGCCGTGGTGGACCGTGATTCACTGCAGGTTCAAGAGATAGGAACGGACGGGCTCAGTAGAGTGGCTGTAAACTGGGCTGTACCCCGTGTCAGGTCTTTACCCTCATCATTGAATTCGCCATCGCACAGGTTCCGCGGACGGTACGGCGACACTGTGGGTTCTGATGGGAAGCGTCGAGTTCGGCGGAACCGATGACGACCCGACGTTCAGCGAATTGCACCTGCTGCAATGGAACGCAGACGAGCCGTCACTGGACCCCCTACCTGCGGAGTCGGCGCTTGGCCCCAGGACTCCCCGGTTCACGACGCCGTCGCCGCCGGTGCCCGTGAGGACCCCAGAGCCACCGCCGAGCACTCCACAACCCACGTCCGGACCCACCCCCGAACCCATTCCCGGCCGCTTCGTCAACGCGACGGACATCCCCAGCGTGCACGCCGTCCTGTACCAATCGGAATACTGGCAGCTCAACTTCGAAGACACCGCTGTTGAGGATATCGATGTCGCGGTATGCAACACCAACCCCCCCCCCCCCGTACATACAGTAGTGAGTAGGTGAGTAGAAAAAAGAACGAGTGTAAAACAACGGAGGTAGCAGACCCATACCAACGGACCACCGCAAAATTGTTTTTGTACAAGCACCTGCTTTGTAGGAAATGCTTGGGGAGACCGCCAGTTGCAAAAGATCAAGTGCGGTGCTCATCGGCATGCCGGTGACTCCCCACTATCGCAACAATATTCCAAGATCACAGGAGAAATGTGCTGTATCCCACACGAAGCACAGGTAACTCTGGGTTTAGCGGGCGTAAGCATTCAACAAAAATGACCCACTTTGTAGTTGTATTGTTTTCTCCCCCTCTAGCTTCCTTCGAAATGAGCACAAGGCAATCCCTCGAGTATTTTTCCTTATCCTTCAAAACCAGCACCAAGAACAAGGACCCCCCGAGCGTGGCTTAAACGACCGGGAGGTCCAGCCCCAGAAGCTGGAGTTAAAGAGGGTACATCCGAAAAGTGGGCGTGCTACAACCAAAACCCGTGTAAATCCACATCCGAAAAGCGGGTGTGACACCCGCTTTTTGAACTCCAGCTGTACCTCCGGCTTCTGAGGTTGGACTCCACCGTGCAGACGGGACCAGTGTGGTGTTGAGCACATATCCATTCCAAGCACGTTCTTGCAATCCCCCCATTCCAGTCGGGTACATCGCGTAACGCGACTTGGGGCTGGACTCAGCTCGCAGGATTACTTCCCCACACTCTTTTCCTTTTCGTGCTTCTACCATTGGCGCTGCACACGGCAACTCCATGTTCACTGTGCTCTGCGGAGTTTGGTTCGCAGATTACCACCGTAAAAAGAAGATAAGTCAGTGCTGCCTAGCGAGTCACAGTCACAATCAGGGCGGGGGCGTGAGTTTCTTTAACTGATAGCTCAGACACGGTTGTAGGGGCCTCCTCCCTGTGACGGATTTTCCTGTGCTCTGGTAGCACGGGTGGTCCTGGCTGAGCTACGAACAGCCGCCTGACAAACCAGACTCACACCGCAGTCCTGTCTGCAGACCCTCGGGTTCCGCGCCGATGATGATCCGCCTGATGTGTCCGTGACTTGAAGGACCGAACCACGGCGCAGACGGGAGTGCGGTGTTGAGCACATATCCCCCCGACCATTTCGTAGTGCCAACCTTTGCGGGTTGCCCTTAAATGTATTGTGCAGGCTAAACTAAAGTAGGCAGCGTGTTTTGGCGGTTGATCAGAATTCCTAACCTGAAAATGAAACAGGGCAAGTTCAAGTGGGAAAACGATCAACCGTCTTTTTTGATTTTGCGGGATTCCTACCTCGCACTCTTTCTCCTTTAGAGCTTCAATCAATTGCTGCACACGGCAAGCAAATCCGCCGGGGTCTATACTAGTCTGAGTCGACCGGCTGGCAGCGCTGGTCATTCCGAGGGCGTGAGTCTCAAGGCCTCTGGATTCCGTGTAGAAAGTGAGCCAAACCATATGACACGCAGGTGTTCCGATCCAATTTGTCGACGACCATGATCGACGTCTGCACGGGCATGGGCTTTAAAGACTGCGACCTGTCGCCATCGAATATCGAGGTGGTCGAGATCTGCTACAGCAACATGGTCCCTGCGGGGTTCAACGATACGAGCGTTCCGTACAAGGATGTGCGGGCGTGCCGCGGGCTGGGGGACACCATCACGTACGCGTACGCGGCGACGCGGAATGCGAACGCGACGGGGGTGAACTCGTATATGATCTTCACGTTCATCGGCCTCCCGCTCGCGCAGACGGTGGACGACCGGTTCGAGCTGAGGGTCATCGAGGCGCTGAACGCGAACATCGCGGTTGGCCGCATAGGGATCCGGCCGTCTGCGCTCGGCGCGAAGCTGGCGCCGCTGCCGGCGCCGCCGCCGCCGCCGCCGGAACAGCCCCGTGGCGACTACGGGCTGACCAACTACATGTGGCTCGCGTTAATCGGCGTCGCGGCCCTCGTCGGACTCGCTCTTGGGTTCTGGATGTGGTACGAGCACAAGCTGCACAAGAGGATGCGCGACGAGGCGACGAAGGCGCTGTTCAAAGAGGACCTCATGTCCCCGGACGTATACCCTACCATCCTCAACACCGAAGGCCAGCTGCAGCTCGAGCAGCTGGGCATGCTCAAGCAGCAGTTCGACCTTATCGACGCCGACGGCGGAGGGACGCTTGACAAGAAGGAGATTCGCGACGTTTTGCAGTTGATGGTACGGTTCCATTTTTTTTTTAGAATTTTGTGCAGGCTCAAAAAAACGTAGGCAGCGCGTTCTGGAGTTGATCAGAACGCCTTACCTGAACATGACGCAGGGTAAATACGAAGGGGAGAATGATCAACCGGTACGCACAAACAAAGCAAGATCCTTGGATCTAGGAAGATTATTTCTCCCGAAACAGGGGGTTCTCTCTCCCCTTCAAAACAATCCTTGTTCTCTGAAGATGGGGATGTCGTGAACCCCACGAGAGTTCGTCGACAATTGTAGGTATCTACGGCGACAGCCCGGCCTCAACGCCTCGACACGGATATTAGTAACGCAGAAGTCGGAAGGTTGGAGTTCGGACAGGTTGAAAACATGCCAAAATGGATCAATCGAAACCTTTCCAAGGAGCACCAGGTTCCCCATTTTAAAGTCATCCAACTCATGCGTTGGCCCGTAGGTTCTCCAGAAGGCTTTCTGCACCTCGTCAACCCCCGTCCTCCTCCGTCCGGAAGGGGCTAACCCTTGAGTTACTCCATATGGGGAAGGCCGCGGGTTGGGGAATCCTTTCCGCCTGCCGGGCCTGGGGCCGATTCGCTAAGTATGTACCATGCCCACCCTCACAGAAGCTGAACGTGACCGAGGAGGAATTCGAGACGTTCTTCTCGAGCATTGACGAGGACGGAAACGAAGAAATCGAGTTCACAGAGTTCGCCGTCGGGTTCATCCCGTTCTTGATCGGCCACGTCGTATGTCCCATTCCAAGCTCGTTCTTGCATTTCTCACCCCCCATCCCCGTAGTCTCTTTTTGGCTAGCCAAAGTGAGTAAAAGAGTGAAAGTGTACAGTAGTAGAGAACGGAGTTAGTACACACTACCTGACCGACGGAGGCAAAACCAGCACCAGTTACAACTATCCCCGTTCCGGTAAGGTGCTTCGCCGACGTATGCCTGCGCGAGATTTGTTCCTGCACTCTTTCTCCCTTGGTACTCGAAGCGTAGCATACGGCAACATACCTGCTCAATGGGACCAACTGCTAAACTGTGCTTGACTGCCTTTGATGGCTTCATGGCACCTGCACTGAACTACTCAATGCCAAACCGGGCTTGACTGCCCTCATGACACCTGCACTTTACTGTAAAATTTACTCAATGCTAAACCGTGCTTGACTGCTTCACCTGCACTTAACTGCACTCAATGCTAAACAGAAGAGTACGGGTGACGAGGAGGCGGAGGCGGACCGCATTTTTGCTGCGCTCAGCGGGTCGAACAACATCTCGTCCATCTTCGAAGAGAGAGTCATCGCGGCAGAGGAAAGCAAGCTCATTGAATCCACCACACCGTTCCTCGAGAGGCAAGCGACGAAGGTGGTCAAGGAGCTGTCGAGGAAGAGGCAGCAGAGCCGCGGACAGCAGTCGTCAGTACCCGACGCGCCGAGCATGGGAGAAGTTCAGGTCGGCGACGAAGTCGTCGTTACAACAGACGAAGAGCGCTACGAGACCGCGCAGGGTTACATCGCTGAGTACCACAACGAAGACGAACTGCCGCCCAACCACGACGAAGTTTCGAGCCACGCCGGTGTCGTGCTGCAAGTCGAATACACCGAAGACAACCAAGTCTTCTCCATCTTGGTCGACCTCCCCTCGAAGGGCGCCGCGTACTCATTCCACCCAGACGCGCTCGACTTCAAGTACAACAACTCCATCGCGCAGTGGGTCTCCAGGAAGCACCGACTCAAGTCAAAGAGGCTCGAGATCTACATGATCTGCCGTGCGGTTGTCGCGGGCTTCATTTCATGTATGTCTCTCTTTACCCCCCCCATAGCGCGTGCTTCCTTCCTCGCCTTTCCAAACGGAGGAACCCCGGAGAGATGGCCCCGCTCGAGCTTGTCTCGCGCGCTCTCTCTCTGAAGTTCTTCCCCTCGGGCTTTTATTTGGACGGGCTGCGTTGACTTCAAACTTTGCCGCACTCGGTGTGCTTGCGAATGGGAAAGGTTGAACGGGCAGGCTGCGCTCGAAGAAAATACAGAACCGATCGCACTGCATGCCGTGATGGGACATGAACCTGCAAAATGAAGCTGCCCAGTTGCTTGTTGCTTTCGGTCATCATGCCAGTCTCCTCCCAAACAAGCCGCCAGCGGCTCTCTTTTGCATTCACTACGAAAAAACCACATTCAAAAAGAACGTCCCACCCGGACAACTGACAAGCGTTCATCGCCAACAGCACGGCATGTAGACGTGGGGGACCCAAGACTACACCCCTGGCCCGGTGAAATCTTGGGGTCAGGCATAAATTGTTACGAACCTGGCTTTGCCGAAACAAGCAAGTAAACTGCGCACGGAAGAAGACGCATTTATTTGAGTTAGTACCATGTTTTTGTTTGTACGTGCCGGGGGAGGATTAGCCTGTTAGTGAGTGATAGTGAGTGAATATGATCCAAACACGCTGCCAGCGTTCTCTTTCGTGTTTACAATTGATTGTTATTACGAAAAAACCCCATTTTGACGAAGGTCACCCGTGTACTCTAACATCCCGGATTCTCAAGCGAACTTTTAACTCTGGAAGCCAAGCACCCCCTCACCCTTTCTACTTTACACCTTCTTCGAAGAAGACTTGTTGTTAGCATCAAACATGCATGAGAGGCAGTGTCCTGCCTAAACATTAAGCTAAGATTTTCTCCCTGTCTTCACAGCCGCGCTTTCGGCCGGCGCGGAGACGTTGGCGGAGGAGTTCCTGACGGAGGACACGCCGGACCGGAAGTCGTTGTCTCCGAACACCGGGAAGACGCCTCCGTACTGGGTAGTCCTCATCCTGGCGACCACGATATTCTCGCTGCTCGAGATTCTGTGGCTCTACTTCGACGCGCTCAAGACGACGATGAAGACAGGCGAGCTCTTCGGTCTGGTGCTATACCCACAGGACGAAGAGCGACGCTTCTTCACATCCGCCCTCGCGCGCTGCTGCCTGGAGCTTGGCAACCCGGTTGCGGAGATGTGGAGCATCGACCCGATCGCGGGGAAGAGCGAGTATGCGAAAGCGATGGCGGAGCTGGCGTACAAGGCGAAGAGCGGGGTTCCCTCGTTCCTGCTGCGGATGACGTTCAAGCGTCTGCTGACGCGTATCGGGGCGAAGGCGGCGCAGGCGTACCTCACGTGTCCGGTGGTCATGATTGCAAACGGCCTGGTAGCCCGGCTTGTCCTTGACCACTCTCGCATCGTGTCGCTTGCCCCTCGTCTCGTCACGCGTATGCTTGAACACGTCGGCGACCACACCAGCGAAGTACCTCCGTGGGTCTTGGGTATGTCCGTTTGCTCCACATGTATCTCAGCCTCTCAGCCACCCCCCTTTTGCTTGTCTTTTCTTGGCATCAGCACCTGAGTATCCCGAAGTGAACCGCCTTGTTGCACGGTGTCCTATGACTCGAATTCCGATCCTCTGATTCTGATTTTGAACTTGATACTGCACTCCGGCGTGCGACTGGTTGCGCGCTTCTTGCCGTGCCACTCGGCGGAAACGAGACACTAAGGGTTCTGATTCCGATTCTGACTTGCCGCAAGCCCGACCACCTCTGGGGTCACGTGGTCACAAGGCACTGCAAGGGAGAGATGTACCTATTGTCCTTGAGGACGCAGAGCACAACCCGGTCTGTTTTACTGGAAAGAGATTTGAGGCCAAGTACAGTTGTTGGGACCCGAAAGGACGGTGAACTATGCCTGGATAGGCCGCAGCTGGGAGAAACCCTCGCCGTGGGTGTGAACCCAAGACTCGGCGATGTGTAAGGCCGAGGCTGAACGCTGGAGCCTGGCCTATCTTTCTCAAAGGATGCTCTCGGCGATGGCAAGTGGGAGCTCTTCGAAGCGATAGGCAGAACGAGGAAACGAAGCCTCTAGCGTCCTTCGAGCTTGCCGTCAGGCCTTACGTTCAGCATGCTGAACGTACTGATTTCAGCACGTTAATTTTCTTAGTTTCTTTTTGTACACATGCTGAATCAGTACGTGTAAACGTGCTGAAATCAGTACGTTCTCAGTATTTCTGCAGATTCATCTGGGGGATCATACACAGTATCGGCAGATCCTGCTGTTACACACACTGGTATACGATACCTAAAGGACAATGGTCACCCGGAGACTTCAAACCCCGGATCTCTAAGCGACCTTACACTCTACAAACAGGTTCTGCGTGGGTTTCCGTGTCGCACTTCGAGAAGCTCTCCGTGCAGATTCTGCGGGCGATCGGTTGCGTGGTCGCTGCGCGCGGGGAGTGGCACCCGTCGTTGGAGTTCCTCTACAAGCAGACGCGGAAGAAGCTCGGGATCTCGCGCACGAAGGGCACCCGGAAGATGGGCGAGACTATCGACGAGAACGCGCCGCTCAACGCGGAGGAGGAGGATGAGCGCGAGATGGACGAACTGCGGCTCAGGCAGCTCATGAAGACCGACTGCTGCGTCACACACGACATGGCCTGTGTCGACAAGCTAGTGTACGCCCTGCGCCTCGACGCGAACGCTGACATCGCTCGAGCGGAGCAAGCGGTCGAATCGGATTCCGACGAAGGCGACGATTACGATGTCGTCGTTTCGGATTCGACCTCCCGTTCCGAGATGCCCGCCCACATCGCGCTCAACGAGTACGAGAAGCGGCTTGTCCTCAAGTTCATGGTCCTCGCCGTCCTCGTCTCGGGGAAGCCGAATTCCGCCTGCAAGAAAGTCGTCGCGGTGTGCGCTTCTCTCTCTTGTTCGCACAAGGGCACTGCCTGCCCAACGGAAATACCTGCTCTATTACATCCCCCCCGAAGAAGACTTGATGCGCGCATCGCACAAAGAGAAGAGTCAATATTTTGCCTGAACACGAAACGTACCAAGATTCCCCCGCCCCCCGCCCGATTTCTGGTTCGTTTTTGCATCGGCGGCGTTTCTCTTTCTCAGTGGCACGTTTGAACTGAGGGGATCGTATCCCGAACAATGGCTGCACATGAAAGAGGAACCTGTCGACCGTAGACACAAAACACGGCAACTCGAAACAGTCTAAAAAACGAAGAAAGGCTGATACAGGAAACCCCCCGGGCAGGGTCATATCCTGTACACGCGGAAACTAGAAACATCTGTCCCATCATCTTCATCATCTTTGGCCAGTTGATGCTGATCGTCCGTTACTCGTCTTCGTTTATCAGTGCAACCGACCAGTGCGGTGTTGTTCACACCAACACCAATTCCAATCACGTTCTTGCAATTCCGCCACCTCAAATAACAACTTTGACACACAGAGGGTCTTTGCTGCCGCTGGCGGCGACATCACGACGAGACCGCAGAAGACGATCGACGCCCTATTCCAACTCTTCTACAGCGGCAACCTTCAAGCCGTCGTCGAGAACTTCGAGCTGGTCTTCAGGTCGCACAGGACGATGAAGGGCGACACGCGAGGTATGTGCCGCTCCTCCTCCCGCCCCCACATCGACGGGGCGGCATAAAGAAAAGTCTACCCTACGATACCAAAAGCCCAAAAGTACCACGGCCACCAAAAGTCCTAAAGTACCATGGACCACTGGCGAAGAAAGAAATTCCAAAGTACCCGCCCGAAACCACGAGTTCGTGGGGGGGGGCACACTGAGCATTGGCGCAAGACGTATTAATAGAAGGGACACCACATTCCACGGGTTCGTCTCCGTTATCCACCGAAGGCCTCTGGCGCTCATTCCACACTACCTCAGCAACGGTAACAACTTCGAAATGTGAGGAGTCATGAGGTGGAGCTGGTTCTTGGTTAGCTGGCTGGATATGTGGCTAGCTGGTTGGATTAATGACTAACTGACTGAATCAATGGCTCGCTGGCTAGCTGGTGGCTAGCTGGCTGGTTTAGCTAGAAGCGGGCTTTGGCTGACTTAGGAATATTATCACGGAATGAACTTGAAACTCCCGTGTGCCTCCGATTTTAACACACCCTACTGCACGAAAGGGCGGGTGTCGCGTTGGGGCTCACTGGGTATTCCTGCCCGCAACACGATATTCCCTGCATTATTTGCCTTTAAAAAGAGAAGAAACCCCTCCAACGTAAACAAAAAAAAAAAAAAAAAAAAAAAAAACACAGGTCCCCTGAGAAGGGCGCAGGCCTTCATGCTTCAGCTGGTGGACTGGTGAAACAATGGCTGCACGCTCGTGCACTTGCCCCCTCCCCGTATTCCAGTGACAAGTTGTCCGGGTCCAGTTAAAAAGAGATCTTGGCGGATAGCAGCCCCGACCGCACTTGTCTCAAGCGTTCACCCGGGTACAGCAGTGCTCGTCGACGATCGGTACTCTGCGCCTGGGAAGGAGTTCACCAGACAAGAGCCGAACGACCAGTATCTGCATACCAAGCTTTGCACGATCCAAGTACTGACGTCTCAAAGATATGCCCGTAATTGAAGGAGCGGCGGTTGAGATTCGAGTGCATCTCCAACAACATCGTACCACTCAGTCGTTCTCCAGTACCTTTCTTCCACTGGCAAGAAGGGGGCGCGCACGTGCGCCTGTAGAACCCGCGAGCGGAGCTTGAAATCCTGTCCGCTTCAGTCACCCGACGCCGTTGCTGAAGCTCTCTTGAAAGCGCGCAGCTCCACCGCGCACGTACCACGGTAAGGCGTACTGTAGGGACTGTATATCAAAACCACGTGTCTTCGGAATAGACCGAGCTGGCCAGAGTATCTTCTCCATGTCGTTTGTAGCACTCGCGGTGTTGCGACTCTTCTCCTTTGCGTCGAGAGTCACCTGAGGTCGTGGATAATCCCGTTGCTCGCGACGGACATTGAAGAACATATGCATTTTTTGCCCACCGAATGCGGAGACTGTGTGCGCGTTGCACAACTCCGCCCAACCAACTGCGACGTGCGTCTTCCCGTACTGTTGGGAACAGCAGTCCTCTAACGGGTTAGAGTGGTAGGTGCCCCTTGGGCGTCTACCGGAAGGTTCGTGTATTAAATATGCGACGGGCGTTTTTCTGCTCACGGTGCGGTCACGTGCGACAACGAGCTGGCCTGACTACCTGGCAATGTTTTGGCGCTGTTTGCCTCGCAGATTTTGCGAGGCTTCCCCTGCAAAGAAGCTGTCGTCCAAGCTAGAAGACGTTCGTACCGGGGGAAAATGTTTCTTGGGTTTGAAGAGCGGGGGGGGAGGAGTAAAAAGAGGAGCGTGCCTTCGGGGCGGCCACCGCAGACGCACCTGTTTTTTTTTTTTTTCTTGGGCATCCACCGGGGCTTCCCTACTCGCAAAAAGCTGCAAAAATGGTGTCTCATGTGACAGAGGCATTGTTTCCATCTGGACGTGCAGCGTCGAGCATCCGGTGCTGTCTGCCCTCGGGTTCCGAGCCGCCAATGGCCAGCCGGCACGACGTTAGAGAAGGCGTCACCGGCAGGTGTTCCTTCTTTCCCGGTTCTTGTTCATCCGCCAGTCGCAAGCAGTGTTTCCTGCTCGCAGCTGCCGAACAACCGGTGCTGTCTGCCCTCGGGTGCGCCGCCGATGGCCAGCCGGCACGACGTTAGAGAAGGCGTCACCGGCAGGTGTCCTTCTCTCCCGGATTCTTGTTGTGTTTCCTGCTCGCAGCTGCCGAACAACCGGTGCTGTCTGTCCTGTGAACGGCAACTTCCAAATTCACATCCAGATCCCGTGTCTCCAACCGGGTCTATACGAGTCCGAATGGACCGGCGGGCGTAACGCACTGAGGAGCCTTGTTGTTCCGAGGGTTTGAGCCTTATGGCCGGTTCCTACGGTTATCTCCTGGTTCGGCTCCACTCGAAAGAGTGGGGTTGGATCGGATGTGAATTCGGAAAAGAGTGATGAATCCACCCAGAGTCTCTCGATGTTGGTCAATTTGAATGGAATGGAATGAATGGTTGAATCATCATATTTAAGGCAAAACGAAAGACGGATCTCAAGCGGAATCTCCCTTGATCTCCGGCCGCACCTTACCAAACCTGCCTCTTTCTCTCTCCACGTCGTATGATTCCCTGAGCCCTCGGGTGCGCCGCCGATGGCCAGCCGGCACGACGTTGAGAAGGCGTCACCGGCAGGTGTCCTTCTCTCCCGGGTTCTTGTTCATCCGCCAGTCGCGAGCAGTGTTTCCTGCTCGCAGCTGCCGAACAACCGGTGTTGTCTGTCCTCGGGTTCCACGGCTCGCCACGTGTGCCCGTAGTTTGAAGGACCGAAACGCGGCACGGTAGGACACACGTGTTGAGCACACTCCCGATCCACACGACCTACTTGTTATGCAAACGAGAAGTGATTTCACTTGTTCTGTGTTCGCATGTTTTTTAACTGTAATATCATGTGATCACATGCTGTGTCTTCCGCATATTTTGCCACATGTGAGATACGATGTGAAACCTCATAAAAACGCGGACAACAGACCGGTACGGGCTACAAGGCAACCCCTGCTCAACTTGTAGAACGTGGGGGGCCCAAGATTACACTCCACGAAGGAATGTACTTGGTGTCGGTCACAAACAGTCCCGGATATGGCTAGCCATAACCCATAACGAAAGCATGCACTAAATATACAATCCGTAACCATAAAGCCCTTTCTTGCTCTAAGAGAACCCATTCATGAACGGTCACACGGAGACCCTAAAACCCCGGTATTTCAAGCGAACTTTAACTCTAAAAAGTGGGTCGTAATCCCTGTCCCCCCCCCGCTTACTTCTTTGTTCTCTTTTTCGAAAACCAGCAACATTCAAATGCGTTCCAAATCCCCCCTTTCGCGTTTTCTACTTTTTTCCGTTCATAAATTCTTCCCGCCCTATGTCTATCCGTGATCCGTGCCCAATGCAACCCAAATGGCCGACAGCTGATGGCTGTCTCCCTCAGCTGTTGGAGGTGATATGCAGCATGCGTGTAGAACAACACTGTGTCCCGAAGAAGTACAGCAACACTGTGTCCCGAAGAAGTACAGTAGCTAATCAGCTAGATTATCGAAAGAAGTCAAGCTCTTCCCTCCCCGCCACCCCCTCCCACCTTTTCTTTCGAGGGCCGGGTGGAGGCGCCGCCTGACAAGATCGGCGCTGGCTGTAGGGCAGTAAATGATGACGCACCTTGCTTAGCTCAGGTCCCCGCTCAGTCAAAACCGGAGCGCCTTGCGAGCGAGGGTGCAAGCAGATCACATGCTTGAATGCTCCTGCAGTCCAATGACTAACATGGCAATGCCGTAAAATGCCGTACGTAACGTCTGTAGCTTGTCTGTTGTCCACGGGCTTGCATGCCTAGGCTGCATGCAATTAAGTCTATCGCCCAAAGCGCTGAGCTCTGCAACCTGACAACAAACGACAACGACAAGTAGATTCGGACTTCCTTTTGCGAGATACCCCACTTACCGATACGGTCGTGGCAGCGTGTAAAATACCTGTTCTCTGCGTGCAAAACGGATTTGGTGGTTGCGCCTTCGGCGCTTGAAGTTCTTATGCGCAGGTTGGTCACAGTACGTGCGGGGCCCCAATTTCAGTGCATTTGCGATCCGTCTGCAACACCAAAAGTTCCGAAAAACCCCGTTGCCCTGTGACCTGACCTGATTTCGCTGTTCGCTGATGGGATAGGACGCTTCGGAATGGGTCCAGGGAGGTTTCCCGAGCCGGAAACCCTGCGCAATTGCGGCTGGCAGCGTGTTTGGGACTGAACTATCACGTTCACTCACTACTAGGCTAATCCTCCCCCAGCACGTATTGAGCCAGACCCGGATATCTGACACAAACCCGTCCGCAAACATCCTATACCATGAATGAGCAAGAATTAAATGGACATGCTGCATACTGCTTGGACTGTGAGCCTGCGCTGCTGGCTTTCGGTGCCGATACAGGCTTTGGCGTCTGAAGAGTCTGGCAAGAGTCTTCTGACTGGCGACCGAGAGAGTTGCCGACGATTGGACGGGCGGTACTGCAAAGCGCCCGTATGTACAGCCACGAGCTCGCAATTTCTGAGGCAAAAAAAGCGAACTTGCACTCTAAGAAAGAGAGTAGCGTGAACCGCAACCACCCGCGACTTTACGAAGAGAACCCGAGACCGAAAAGAACGAAAGCAAAACAAAAAAAAGAAAAGAGGAAGAACCCCTCGCAGCCATTCAGTTCGGTAGATAGGGGCTGAAAGAAAGAAAAAAAAAAGTACGTCCCACGGGATCGTCGGAAACACAAAAAAGGAGAACAGGAAGGAAAGAAAGAGGAAGGAGACGACTATCTGTGGACCTGACCGAGAGGTGTTTTCCCTTCCCTCTTGACTTCGCGGTACAGGAATGAGTTGCAGTTGCGAGGTAAAGATCTGGCCTCGCGACGATCTCGCCCCATGACACACGTGCAAGTCCACCTCCAGTCTTTTCGCGGTGGCAGCCAAGTAGAAAACGGGGGGGGGGGTCGAATAATAACATGTGCAGTTATTTGACACGCGTCTGGTTGTCTGAAAATACTACCACTATTTGATCCCACTACTGTTCGGCTACCCGGAGCTTTTTTTAGTGTCCGACAAATCGAATACTAACACAGGTGCTATCATTCGACCCCCCTTTCATGTCGTTCATACTCATTCCTATTGGCACCCCTCTTCTTGAATCGCGAAACGCACCTAAAAGTTCACTTGTGACACACGAATGAAATTCACGAAAAGAGACGGTCATATGATACCAAGAAGACAGACAGTCACCTACTGCGGCACCATACTGGAGGGCCTACCGTAAGTAAGGTATGTGGACAATGGCCGAAACCACCAATGAAGGTGGTGTAAGGTACCACCGATCCTCTTACCTCGTGTAACCACCACTCTTACGACTCTCAGAGCACAAAGGATATCTTCCCATAACGACGAAGGTCACCCGGAGCCCCAGCCGCAGGCCGTCGGCAGGAGGCAGCACGCCAGACACGCGGCAGCGAACAGAGCCACGTTCCCCCTAAATAAAAGGCGCTTGCGTAACCACCACTCTTACGACACTCATAGCACAAAGGATATCTTCCCATATCGACGAAGGTCACCCGGAGACTTTTTTTAAACCCCCGAAGTTTCAAGCGAACTTTCACTCTAAAAGGCGCTGTGGCGGGCAAAGGGGGGGGGGGGGGGGCGGGGCGGGGGGGGGCGCGGAACCCGTGGTCCTTACCGCGTTCAGCAAACCTATCCCCGATGAGCCGCGCCACGGGGCGGCGTGCCGGCGGCAGCACGAAGCGGCTGTTCGAACTGGTCCCCACCGAGGCGTCGGCTAGGGCCGAGCCCTACGCAACGTGTGCCCCCTCTTTCCGTTTTCGTTTGAGTATTAACAACTCTCGCGGGTTGCCTGCAGTGTATTGTGCTGGTCGAAAACGACACATAGACGGCGCGGTTTGGTTGTCGATCAAAAATATGCAGGATACATACAAGTGTGCGAAATGATCAACCGGCTCGCACAAACAAAACGAAGCGCCTGCCCTTTTTGTGTATCGTCGGCACTGAAATTAGTAGTTAGCGGCGTTGTACACGAAACGTACCAAAGCAGGTGAGTCTTGCTGCAGCGAACATTGACCCTTTGGGACGTGCTTTCGCCCTGAAGCGCAGTGTCCGAAGTCCAGCTCGGTTCTGACTTTTTTTTTGCGATAACCAATTTCTGCTTCCCTGGAGACAGTATTTGTTACAGCTAGAAAGAACGTTGACAGCAGTTTAACCAGAACACATGTAGGTTAAATCGCACAAACAAAATCAATATCAGTCTCCCCTCCGTGCAGGGTTAGTATGCTTCGAAACTGAACCGAAGTCGATGCACCGCCACTTAGTCGTTGTCCGACACACACAGGGCGGCCTACACACCCAGTCCGGAGCCCTCTTTCAGCCATTCTCCCGCACCCTCCCTCATCAAACAGGTCCGAATCGCAAGGCATTAGCAAAACCACGGTCTCCGGTAAGCATGTGTTTAGCAAGCAGGTGCCGTCTTTCACAAAGAGCGGCCGCGTCAAGTCAGGCGGCAGTGCCTTCGCAGGTGATGCACCTACAGTGACCAAGGTCTTCGAACGTGTTCCGACTGAAGTATGCCATCCTTCCGGTTTCCTACAAGTCCACATAGGAAATGAGAGCGCGCTCTAAAAGAAGTCGGATCGTCGGCAATAGGCATCAAAGGCACACGCACAAGCACGCGTACTGCCACTACCGCAGACATGATACACACACTAGTATACGATACCTTTACGACAATGGTCACCCGGAGACTTTAAATCCCCGGATCTCCAAGTGAACTTACACTCTAAATAGCACGGGAACCGCAGCTGAGGACCACTTCGCCGTGCACCGCACGGTGCTAGCACCCACCACGTGCATGAAAGACAGTGTTCTGCCTTGTCCTACCATGACGACATGGATGGATGCCAAAAGGGGAGGTGGGGTTTGGTCAGAAAGACTCGCGGAGATGCGATGCTGTGCCTGTGACCTGTACCCTCCTGAACCCGTATTCTGAGAGAGAATGGGCCCAATCCATTCGGAAAGCCTTCTCCTGGGCACAGAACCCAGTTCATCTGATCCCAGATGATTACAGAGGTCGCACACCCCCATGCACAGTATCGTTCCTCGCCGAGTCCTTCTGCCCAAATCCATGCTGCGCACAGAACCCAGTTTCTCTGAGTTTAGAGGTCCCGGATGGTTACAGAGGTCGCACATTCTGCATGCACAGCATCGTATTGCCAGTCTTTCTGCCCAAATCCCCTCCTCGTGATGCTAGCACAGGCAAAATTCTGCCTGAACACTGAACTAAGATCTTCTCCCTGTTGACATCGTTTCATATCCCCCTCTTATTGATAACTTTGGAGAACACACACATACGCAAGAAAGCGAAGTGTTCGAACGCCTGCTTCGCGTGCATAAGAAGGCGTCTCCCCCGGATGCATGTTGCAGCCAGCAGCACACGGGACACGAACCAGGAAGCCATTGCCAAACGAGGCTACAGTTCCGGACAGCGCGAGGTCACTGCGGGCAGCAGGCAGGAGCGCCAGCTGTGTGACGTGAGGAAGTTACCAGCCTCCGCAACAGGGGGTTACCCATTACATGAATTCTAACACACGTGGTCGTGCTTTCGTGAAGGGAGGCACCACGTTAAAACGGGTCCGTAACACACATTCACACATATATAGAACGAGGCATCGAGCGGGCGGCAGCTCAAGCCGCAGGGTCCAGAGGGTCCGCCAAGCGAGCACAGGAGGGAAAGGGTCCGGGAGACGGCACCCCGCGTGTGGCGAAGAGCGAAGGTATTTGATGAAAGCGAAGCAGGCAACGCCGCCGGCGTGATGCGGCCTCAGCCGAGGGGCACGGCCAACAGCGCCGGCGACGCGGAAGACGAGTCGATGAGCGACGGCAGCTCCACCGCAAGCTCGCACGCCGGCGGCAAGCCCAGCAAGCCAAGCAGCGGCCACAAGCGGCGTGGCAGGGGCTCGAAACAGAAGCGTGGCAAACCCGCGCCGCCGTCGTCCCGAAACGCTGACGACTGGGCGGGTGACCCCGTATACGAGCCTCATGCCACGTCCATGACTATATCCGATCGGATCGCTTTGCTGTGCGGGACGTGAGCTTCGCGCTCTCCGTTATTTGTGAGCATACGTACGCTGGCACCGCGGGGATTTTGCGGTCACTTTTTCTGCGAGAACAACTTCTCCGAGCCCGCATCTCAGCAAGCTAGCCATCCAAGCAGCAAGCGGCTGTGTCAACGGTCTAGGAACGCCGTCCAAGGTTTATTCGACGAAGGCAAAGCAGAACACCGCCGACTCGATAAGCGACGGCAGCTCCACCGCAAGCTCGTACGCCGGCGGCGAGCCCAGCAAACAGCGGCGTGGCAGGGGATCGACACGTCGTCCCGAAACGCCGATGACTGGGCGTGACTCCGTATACGAGCCTCGTGCCACGTCCATGACTATATCCGATCGAATCGCTTTGCTGTGCGGGACGTGTGCTTCGCGCTCTCCGTTATTAAAGAGCATACGTACGCTGGCACCGCGTGGTTTTGCGGCCACCTTTTCTGTGAAAACAACCTCTCCGCGCCCGCATCTCAGCAAGAGAGCCACCCAAGCACGTAAGCATCGAGGCAGCGCTGTCTGCATCGAGCCAGTTTCGGCTGCAGGTTTTGCAGTCTGAACGTGTGTAGCACAACACGGTGAAACGATCTCGGCAGATGGCTGGTATCGTACGTGCCCGCATCCCCGTCTGGCGGTGACCCTTGTAGGTACACCACTGCGTAGGATGCCAGTGGTGATACCATCCTGAGGTGCAGCTAAGATGGCTGGTTGGTCGACCGGTCGCAACGTCTTTTCAGATTCCACAACTCTCACGAATTGTAGGCAACCCGCAAGTTTCTTAGTTCCTGTGAGACGTGCCACGCTGGCACGCGCCCAGTGTCGCCTCGACAGGCGCAAGCCCGCCCAGCCAACACAGAGGAATCCTGGTGGGTGGGTGCTCGTTGTGCCTCGGAACTCCTTCGATGGCTCGCAAAAGCCCCGTGTCAGGTGGCAGCTCGTTCCTGTCACCACGCGACAAAACAGGGTCCGTTTCTGGGTGCTCGAGCACTTTGAGGACAAAAAGAAAGAAACGCACTCAGCGGCCACTTCCACACCCGACGCCGCGGGGTGCGCGCAAAGCTTTTCTACGCAGCCTTCCCGTGCTTTACCCTGCATTGAACTCCCGCGCTTTACTCTGCATTAGACGGTCCTCCTGGCCCGCGCTTCTGCTTTTCTCATCTTGCTTTTGCGGGGAAGGTCTGCTGTACTTGTTCATCGGTGCGGGCAGAACCGCAGATCAGCAGTCGCAAACTGATGTCGAGCAAACATTCCCTCCATGAAGGTGCCACACCGATTCTCGAATTGTAGCATCCAAAGCTGCGCTGGCAGTACAAGCTGGTGACCCAGGACTTCAAACAGAGCATTCAATCGGGTAAGTGCTCTTTGCACCGCCACATTCTCGTTTAAGCCGAATCGACTCGATCGATAGTGGTCAGCTAACCAATCATTCGTCGAATCGAGAGTCGAACGCAATCCGAGAGACTAGATTTTCAAGCGACACTCAACTGCTGATGGGCATGAACCCAGCCCGCCAATTGCGTTCGACGTCCTGATGAGTCTCATGCTTCCCGAGACAGCTGGTTCTCAGGGCAGAGCGGCCGGCTCACCGCACGCCTGTGGTTGGCCGCCACGCAGCTGTCCGCCGGAGCGAACCTTCTTTTCTTCTCCTCTTGCTGCTTTCTTAACCTGCGGCTTCTGCAGGTCCTCGTCTGGTCCCCTTCACCCCCACACAGGCGCAGAGAAAGTGCATTGTAGGGGCCTTCTCCCCGTGACGGATTCGCCTGTGCTCTAGTAGCACGGGTGGTCCTGGCTGTGACGAGCTACGAACAGCCGCCTGACAAACCAGACTCACACCGCAGTCCTGTCTGCAGACACTCAGGTTCCGCGCTGATGATGGTCCGCCTTATGTGTCCGTGGCTTAAAGGACCGAAACACGGCGCAGACGGGACCAGTGCGGTGTTGAGCACATACCCATTCCAAGCACGTTCTTGCATTCCCCCCCACACAGGCGCAGAGAAAGCGCATTCTTTTCACGACTTGCTTGCCATTTCATGAGTGGACGAGAAGCAGCCCATTCCACGCGGAATGCCATCACGCCTCCGTGTCTGAGGACCGTCGCCGTGCGGGGGGGCATTTCGCCGGCTTCCAAGAAGCCGAGCAAGGCTAAATGGTAAGTAAGAAGGAAGAGAGAAGTCCAATGTGGAACTCACCTAAAGCCGAAATACAATTCCAACACTTCTAAAGGCAAACATCCAATTCCTACACTTTTTAGGAGCACAGCTATCAGACGCCCCAACGCTACTGCGCCAAGGAATTGTTCCATAATGTAGTCTATAATACAGTAAAGCTTTCTATCCCAGCCCACCACACGCACCGCCAGCTGAACCTCGCAAAACAATCAACTAGGCCGAAAGAAACCTGTCCGCAACACAAGAATATGAAGCGGGCGCGGGAAAAAGGACGCGCGTGGGAAGGGTGTACGCCGCTGTTCGTCGCCGCCTCCCAACGGAACCCGAGCATGGACGTCGCGCGGCTGCTGCTGCGGGCCGGCGCCGACCCCTCCATGGGGGTCGCACACCGGCGCGGGGCGAGGACTCCGCTTTTCGTGGCCGTCGAGTCCGGGCACGAGGACCTCGTGCGCGAGCTGGTGGACGCCGGCGCCGACTGCTCCCTCCCGGGGAGCGAGGAAACCGCGCTGATCGCGGCCATCCGCCGGGGCGGGAAGGTCTTTGACTACCTGCTGTCGGTGGTCGACGTGAACGAGCCCTCGTGCAAAGGCGACCCGCCTCTGGTGCTCGCGTGCGAGCGGGGCTCCAGCGCAGCTGCGCTGAAGCTGCTCGACGCAGGGGCCAACCCGGACGCTGCGGGGGCTGGCGGGTGGACGGCGCTGATGCGTGCGTGCCAGCACAACGACTGTGTGGTGGTAGTGCGGCGGCTGCTGGAGGTGGGGGCATCGGCCGGTGTGCAGAATGGGGCCGGAACGACGGCGTTGATGCTTTCGGTGACGGATCGGCCGGACATGGCCGCGCTGCTGTTGGCATCGCGGGACGCGAACGTCAACGCCCGGAGCAAGTTCGGGACGGCGCTCACGCTGGCTTGCGCGTACGGCGACGTTGGCGGTGTGCGCAACGTCCTGAAAGCAGGCGCGGACGTCAACACATCCGGCACAGACGGGACCTCGGCACTGCGGGAGGCGATCGCGTACAGCCGGAAAGCCCTGCTCCCGCTGCTGATCGAGGCGGGTGCCGACGTCGACGCACGCGACGCCGCAGGCGAAACCGCGTTGCACGACGTGTGCGAGTCCGGCAGGGCGTACTACGTCCGCGTGCTCCTCGCCGCCGGCGCCAGCGTCGACATGCGAAGCAACACGGGCGAGACGCCGCTGGCACTGGCCAGCAAGCGGGACCACAAAAGCATCGTCGCGCTGCTGTTGGAAGCTGGCGCACGGGCAGACGGCAGACCTTGATTGATTGATGCGACGCTGAAAGAGGAAGCAAAAAAAGCGAAAGCAGAAATGTATTCAACCGCAACTTTCTGCCGGTAGAAAATATTACCTGGAGGTCCAACATTCGCTGCGGTGTCTATTCCAGCCGACGCCTGCAGAACGGAGAGCGCATTGGCCGCAGACAAAGTCGAAGAGAGGCATATATTGTAGCTGCGAACTGACCTCGGGATGCGATACAGGAAAAGGCTGCCCGTTGATCTCAAGATGCGAAAAGGGGAAAGGCTAGATGTTTGAAGACATCTGTAATCCAAAAGCGCCTCACACAAAGAAGAGAACGCCAAACGGCCGCGCCAAGGCAGAGAAAGAGTGTAGGTGCGTCGGGAACACGGTTCGGCGCGTTCGATACGGTAGTCACCGGAGTGGCTGGTGCAGGCTATGCATTCAAACAACAAACTATCCCGGTGCACCATGGTCCACCACGGTCTATCGGGGCCGTCCTTATTTCGTCGAGGGCGGCTTGGAAATTTCTGGGGTGATATGCTTAGCACATAAGCATATCATGGCACTTGCACTTTACAGAACTCAATGCTTAGCACATCCCACAAACACAAGAACAATATTCCCAGAACGTGCTCAAATGCCGCCATTGTGGTGTGACAACAACAAGGTCCGGCAACCCGTTCGCTAACCAGTTTGGTGTGGGTGTGCACGAAAGGACCTGTTGAAGGGAATTCGGAAGGACTGCAAAGCCCAAGCCCAGACCGAAATTAGCCCAGCACCTACCTGGCGCGCCTGACCCAGCGAGCTACGAGGGTCGAAAATTACCTACCCCTATTTCTTTTTTTAAACAACCTTTCTCCTTTCCAAAAACAAAACTACGCATTTCTTCTTTCACCCAGCCAGCCAACACATGTCGCAGCACTAGTTGTAAGGAGCAAACTCCTGAACGATGCCCGTCATCGGAGCTTTGCAAATATAATGAATGGAGAAAGGTAATTCTCCCTCGAGTGAAATAGAGCCTAGCCTTGCCGACCACCCACCGCATACCGCCAACGAGAATGACATCGGAGCATGCAGTAGAAATCTGCGGGTGTCGGGTTTTGCAAACACGAAATCTTATGTTTTGCAAAACCCGAGATTTGACTGTCCGCAGTCTTCCACGATGGCCAAAACGTAGGTAAGAGACGATGCCCCAAACGCAAGCAACCAGCCCTGCGGGTTTTGGCCAAGGCCGTACGCGGAGGTGGTGCGGCTATCTCGGAGGACCAGGCGACGCCCGACCGAGAAGCGGGAACTTGTGTCTTGGGCCAGGCTGCAGCAGCCGTCCGATTGTCTAACGCTTTCGGTCGCGTGGAAAACAGCACCTACGTCGACATTGCCGAAAAAAGGTCGCCCAGCGACCTTCCCAGTGCTCCCGCCGAAGAAAAGGAAGAGGAGGGGTTGACAACTGAACCACCACCGAATGGAAATATACCAAGAGTCGAGAGGCGTCGGCACTGCACATCGACCTCGGTAAGTTGTCGGCAACGCAATCAAGCGAGCAAGTCCACGTACAGCTGGTTGCCATGTGATGCAGAAAGGCAAACTGGAACACACTGCGCAAACTCAGCGCCGCCGAAAAACGGAGGAAGCTTTCACTCTGAAAAATAAAAAACGGATCTGGCGCTTCCTTTGTTTGTGCGGACTTCCTTCAAACCTGCTTTGTTCATCTAACGGGAGTGAGGATAGTACGCTGCCATCGATCTCTTTTTGTTCTTGACAAATTGCATTTGTTAGACACAAAAAACGTATGCAGGCACACGGGTGGGCTCCCGTGCGAAGGTGGGAGGAAAAGAGCAGAGAGAGGACGAGAACGAAAGAAAACAAAAAAAAAGGCTTTCCCACCGAGAACCATGGAGGACCCAGCAGTTGCGGGCGTGACGTGCGCCCTCCTGCTGCTGCTGCTGCTCGCGGCGGCCGCGCTGTGCTGGAGGAGGCGGCGCGCCGCGGCCGCGGCGGAGCCGGGCGCGAAAGGCGAGCAGACCGGTATCGCGGCGTTCTGGCCGTCCAGGCGGCGGGCGATCGACGTGCGCGACTTCATGGCGCCGCTCCCCGCGTCTCCGGGGGTTGACAACCATCACCCGGTAGAAGCCGAGTCCTCGGTTCGAATCCACATGGAAGACAACGTGGAAGCGCACGCGGATGGCGTACCCGCATCAACCGGCGAAGATCGTTCAGGACGGCCATCGTACCTCGACGTCGCCGACCCTGTGGCTGCAGCATCGCCGCTCAAGTTGCCGTTCGAGTCGCTGTCGCTCCCTGACCAAGGCGGCGCTTTCCAATGCCACGCCCCGGAGTTCGCGCAGCGGCCGACCCCCGCAGCTCCGCGGATCCCGCCAGCGCCGGCGCACGTGCAGGCGCTCGGCCAGTGCCTGCAGACCGGCGAGGCGATCCTCCAGCAGCCGAAGCACCTCCCCCCAGCCACCCCTTCCCCGGCCCCGCTGCCGCGGCGGCAGGAGCAGCAGGGGGAGGAGGAGGAGCAGCAGCAGGGCCACGCGGCGGCGCTGTCGCCGGTGGTCTCGCCCCCGTCGCTCGGCCCGTCCGAACCGACCAGCCAATCGCCCCGCGTCTGCGAGACGCCTGCGGGCGTCTGCAGCCCCGACATTCCGCCGCCTCCGAGCCACGTGACGACGACGCCGGTTCCTACCAGGCGGCCGGTGCTGGTACCCGGGTTCACAGCCCCGGCCCCCGTTCAGCAACTTTGCCCGCCTCCGGCGTGCCGCGACGGCGGCGACGCCGACAACATGGACGAGTGCGACGACGACGTGACGACGCTGGTGTCCTCCCCTACGTCCCTGCAGCAAAGCGACAACTTCCCCGCGCCGGCGTGCGCCGACCCGCCCGCCAGCCGAACCACGCGCAACATCCGCGAGCTCGAGAAGCAGATCTTCCCGGACCAGGACATCCCCGTGCCACTCGCCCGGTCATCCTCCCACGTCCACGCCCAGCCCACTGCGACGGTCGGCTTCCACAGGTACAACGGCGGGACCGCCGTCGGGCTGACCGCCCAGAACCTGCAAGCGAACCAGCTGGCGATGACGGCCATCCCGACCGTCTCCCGGACGCGGAAACCGCACGATCTGCCCGTCGGAAGGGCCCTCGACAGCGCCGCGCCGCAAGTCTCGATCCACGCGAAGCAGCATCCACCCGCGTCGATCGCGTCGTCGAGCAGGGGAGGAGGCAGGCCCCTGCCGACGTTCAACATATCCGTGACGTCCGGGAGGGTGAACTTCCACAAAGCCTCCGACCAACCGCCCGAAAAAGAGGTCGTCGTGCGCGACCTCGACGGGACTCCCCTCCCCAAGCCGCCCGCGCGGCACCCGGAATCTCACCTGCAGCCGTCCGTGATCCCGTACGGCTCCGCGCAGCAAACCCACGCGCAAACCCTGCGCGCCTTTGCGAACGACTTGTCCGGCGTGCCGCCGCCGGCGAAGAACAAGCCGCGGTCCAACACGACGCTGCTGCCGCCCGCTGGCCACGCGCCGCAGCACGGCCGCGCACCAGCGTCTCCCGGTCTCCCGCCGCTGGGGTGTGCGGGGTCGGTGGGTGAACACCCGGTGGAGAAGAGACCGCGGTCGATGACAGCGCCGCCCAACGGCCGCCACGCCCGCAACCCCCCCGGGCCGGCGGCGCAGCTGGCACCCGCGTCGCCGCTGCTGCTGGCGGCGGCGCGGGTCGGGGCGTCGCGCCCGGCCGCCGGCAGCAACCTGTCGTCGTTCTCCCTTCGCGCGGCGTGCGGGCAGGCGCCGGGGCACAACAGCCTGTTTTCGTCGGCGGCCGGGCCTTCGCCGCGGGGGCCGCGGGTGCCGGCGCTGGCGGGGCACGGGGCTGGGGCGTCGCTCCCGGCGCAGTCGGCTGGGGTCATCGAGAACATGCACGTGGTCCCCGCGCCAGTGGTGGCCGCTGACGGCGCGATCCTGCGGGCGCCTGGGCAGGGCATCGGCGGGACGCTGCGCAAGAACCCGTTCCTGTTCTGCCACCTGGTCGGCAACTGGGAGCGGAAGGTCGGCCTCTCGGCGGGCGCGCTGCCGCCGCCCATCCCGGCCCGCATCGTCGACGGGACCGACGTCCCCGACCAAGCATGGCGGGAGCTTGACGAGGCGAACTACCTGCGTGAAGGCAACACTGCCCACGCATCTGGCTACTGGACGGCGTTCCTCGGCGAGATGGACCGCCTGCGAAAGTAGTACAGATCGTTAATGACATTCCGAGTTCATTCCGCCGCCCTGTTCAAGCCTGGTTGCAATGGATGGAGCGTGCGCCACTTTGACCTTGGTACGAATATTTCGGTGGCAGCGGTTTCACGAAGGGTACTGTAGCCACGAATGGGTTCTGGACGCGCCCAAATGATGCGATACTGCGCCGTAGGCGGACGCTGCGCAAGAACCCGTTCCTGTCCTGCCTGACGGCAGCCATCCAGCTATTGGACTACCTTCCTCGGCGGACTAGGTGCGATAACAGCACGAGAGCATTGCTTGCATTTAAGATGAAGCAAATGCCATGCCCGATCAACCCTGGCGGGGCCTCGACAAGGCCGGCTATTGCGACAAGGCAATAGGCAACTCCTGCAAGCCGAACTCCGATCGGAACGAGCACTTCCCATGGGGGCGGCTCCGATCAGGCGATTCTCGACGTCTCTTGCCAATAGTTTGCGTAAGCTACTATGCTACGTGGAAGTGTGGGTGGCTCGCCTACCTGATCAGAGGTGCAGGCAATACCCTGGAGTGAGCACGGACAATTTAGGTGTCCGCGTGTGCACCATGCATCCGTCCGCGAGATGGACCGCCTGCGAAAGTAGTACAGAGCGTAGCTGGCATTCGCCTCTTGTGAGCAAGTAGGTGCTTGACATCCCGCGTGGTACAAAGTCTGGGCGCGGCGGTTTCGCGTAAAGGTACTGCGGCAACAAATGGGTTCTAGATGCACCCAAATGATGAACACAACGCTCCTTCTCGAATCGTGCCTGAGAGCACTACAAATCCCTCCCGATAGATGTATTTTCCTTCCGTTCCCTACCCTTCTCCCAATTGCTACGAACAGCCGCCTGACAAATCAGACTCACACCGCTGTCCTGTCTGAAGACACTCAAGTTCCGCGCTATGATGGTCCGCCTTGTGTGTCCGTGGTTTAAAGGACCGAAACACGGCGCAGACGGGACCAGTGCGGTGTTGAGTTCCAAGCACGTTCTTGCAATTCCCCCTCCCAATTGTTTGCATCCTTAGCGTGAATAGACGGTAGGGAATCTGCAGCTTTCTCCCGAGCTCTTCTACCTTATCGTGAAAGACCCGTGCGATAAACGCGCTGTCAACTCAGGACGAGCTACGAACAGCTGCCGTGACAAACCAGACTCGCATTGCTGCAGACGATGATGGGTCCGCATGATGTGTCAGTGGCATCAAGGGACGAAACATGGTGCAGATTGGGCGTATTGTGCACATACCACTCCGAGCACGGTCTTGCGTCCCCCTCCGTCCGTTTGGGGTTAATGGCGGCAAGCGTGCGCCTGGGTGTATGTTTTTGAATATACGGGCGCTATCGTCCAGCTTTTTTGTCTACATTCCATTCCAACGTCCGGCACCTACACTATACAACTCCCCCTCCACCTTTGGTCAAGTATCTGGTAGATTCCTCCGCTTTAGAGTCAGTTCATGTCGTTGTCAAAGCCTTTCCCCGCCCCCCAGCCCTGTTCTTCCTTTGCGTATCGCTGGCCGATCGATGCAGGCAAGCCTTCGTTTCTTCTTTCTTTTTGTTCTACTCCCGCCCAGCACACGCAGCCGACCACTGCGGACGAAGGACGATCGAAAGGCAGGCACGACCGAACCGTTTCAAAAAGCTTCATATGATGGATGAGGCTGTTTGACAAAGCAGCGTGTCGGAAACTCAAAACCGACTGGTGAAATTGACATATGGCTGCACTTCGCTTCAGGCGTTGAGCCATGAACTTCAACACATATACACAAGCACCACATAGCCGACGAGACCATGCAGCATCGGCCCCGAACCCCAAACCACATGAGGGGTCTGCTGCGAACGTCCACCAGAGCAGCACTTCAGATAATTGCAAAGGGGAACCGGTTGCAGCCGGCAAGACGCCCCGGGTGCGCGAAACACGATGCATGCCGCTGCCCGCTGCCTATTGTGTAAGAGAAAAACGACTCAGCATGAACCATGAAGCAAGCCGCCCTTACCAGACGAAGCTCCGCACAATGCGTGATCATCACGAACGGACGGGCCTCGGCAGTAACGTACGAAGGGCAAAAAACCGGGCTGTATTCCGCGCAGGAATTACCCACAACCGAGCTCCAACACACACACCGCCTTGCAGGCTTGTCCCAGCAGTGTGCTGGAGAAAAGAACACGAAACCAAAGGCATAATATTTGCAGAGGACGGACTGCCATCGACCTAGAACCGACGGAGCGTGGGACCCCGCCGGGAAGCGAAGGAAATGGGCATCGGAACAGAACCGGTGCAGGAGAGCTCTGATGTCGCGAGCGATGAAGTGGTCGATGATTCAGGAGTCGACGCCGAAGAGGAGCGGGAGGAAGAAGGTTCTTGGCGCGACAGTCTGCGGGACAGCTTGCGAATCATGCTGCTGCTGTGGGTCGGCCTGCCGGTGACCGTGTTGTTCTGGAGCGTGGCGTGCGGTGCGATCCTCGCGGCGGTGGAGGACTGGCCGTTCAAGGACGGGTTCTTCTTCATGGGTGCCACCATGTCGACAGCCGTCGGCTTAACGGCGCGCTCCCCGGAGTCGGAGGGCGGTCGGTTTTTTGTCACGATCGCCTTCGCGTGGGGGCTCGGCATCTTCGCGTTCTGCTCGGCGATCCTCGCCACACCCATCGCCGCGCCTATCATCCGCATCTTCGGACTCCACACGTCCGGTTTCGAAGACGTATGCATCGCTCTTTTCTCTACCTACACGGTACGGGTCACGAGCCTGCATGCGTAAAGGGGGGGGGTCGAATACTAATACCTGTGTTATTATTCGATTTGTCGAATACTAAAAAAAAGTTCCGGCTAGCCGAACAGCAGCAGGATCAAGTAGTGGCAGTGTTTTTAGGCAACCAGACGTGTGTCAAATAACTGTTATTATTCGACCCCCCCCCCCCCCCCCCCTAGGGCTATGTAGGATGGAAACGTTGGAAACGTTTCCGTTTCCGTTTCCGTTTCCTTCTTTTTGGCGGCGGATGGAAACGCCGTTTCTTTTCAAAAGAAACGGCTGGTATGCCACTAGTATACTGGCTGAAGGTCCGACCGGAAATGTGTTCCGAACGGCGGACCCCGCAATCCAGTGGGAAACCATGGACAAGGTGGCTCCGAAAAAGAGGGAGGAAAGAAGCATAAGAGTTGCGACCGCGTGCAGCAGACGCAACCACACGCATCCGGTTGTGATGACTTTGAGGTCTGCAGCTCTTTATACCAATGGCTGTTGTGGCGACGATGCTCTGTTATGCGAGGCCGTTGGCCAACGCGCTGAAGACGATCGGGAAAGCACATCCGCTTCCAATAATAGGCTATACAGATACGGTCGTTCAGGACAGCGGGAGCACCGCCGCGCCACAGGCTACAAGACCGGGGTTTTTCGGCGGCGTAAGACAAAGAGGGAGTGCGATCAGCATCAGGAGGTGAGAAGGGCACACGTATGCCGGGGCAATGTTGAACCCGCCAGAAAAGCGATGGCCACGCAGTAACGTGTGCGTTAAACATCGCTTGCCACTGTGCACCTTGCATACGACGACGGGTGGCAACCGTCACCGGAAGGGGCACCATCGGGCGGTGTTGTCGGAGCATAGACAGCGACGGCAGGAAGAACCCCACCGACAATGCAGAAGAGGACGGCAGATTCAAAAAGCCCCACTCGGCACGGCCGCCGATACAAGTAAACATGAGAACGTGGGTTGGAAGCAGCAGAGGACGAAGTGGTAGGCACAGAAGAGTGGAACCTGGTGTCAGAAAACCTCAGCATCCGCATGTGACGACATTCTGCATCATTAGCTTGTGGTTACCTATTTGCTCGTGTCAGATTGCCGATGAAAGAAAGCGGTGAGCATCAGCGACTGCTCTGCACAAACGAGACCGCGACGACACACAAGAAGGGGCCGAGCCAAGTCGAAGAACAGCCCAGGAAGGGCCCTGAAGAGTCAGAGAGCCCGCCAGAAGACGGAGGAAGAGAAGTGCCCGCTGGTAGATCAAAAGAAGAAGGTGATCCCGCCCTCTGAAAGGAAAGCCAAAATTTGGCTGGAAACGGACACCCGACGGACACACAGAAGGACCCGCGAAGTGGTATCCTATAGGGCCCCGAGGAGCCTTCTGGCGTTTCTTTTAAAAGAAACGGGAACGTTTCCGTTTCCGTTTCCGTTTCCGTTTCCATATTTCGAAAAAACTAAAAGAAACGGCGTTTCCATCCAACTTAGCCGGGGGGGGGGGGGCCCCCCCCCCCCCCCCCCCCCCCTTTACTTTTGAAGCCGTATAATAAACCTGCCGACATGCTGCATCTGGAAGCATCTAAAAAGAACTGTCCGCGAATGCGCGAAAGCGCTGTTTTCCGCTCCCCCGGGGGGAAAATGTTTCTTGGGTTTGAAGAGCGCGTGGTGCTTGCACCACTGAGGCCAGGTTATCTAACCGCGGATTTAGTGAAGGATTGTTCAGGAAACGGTCGCGAGCGAAACCCAACCAGGTAATGACCATTTCACTGTCTTCTTTGTTTTGTGATGCGAACATCACGAGGTGCTGTCCGAAGACACCGCCCACGTGAGCACTGTTAAGCATTGAGTTCTTTTAAGTACATGAACCACATGGATTAGCATGCACTGTGTCGCCGCTTAAGGTTACTTTATGACGTCGTCACCTGTCATTGCGTCGTCAAGGTCGAGTACTTGTGGCGCCAGGGGCGCTGGGCTTTCTTGCGGTTCTGGAGATTGCGTGGAGGGGCACAGGTGCGGACAATCTTGCACGTTTTTCACTCTCGAGGGCACTGGAGTGCTTGGGGACGTCGAACGTTTCTGGTAGCTGTTTGCTTTAAGGGCCATCCTCTTTCTTCGTTGCACCCCTGACTCGGGTGTGGTCGCCTTCGCCTTCTTCCGCTTGCGGCCGGCGATCGGGCTCTCCTTCGGGGTGCCGAGCACCCTCTTTTTCAACGCTGGTCGTTCGCCGGTCCCTGGCGTTGGTGGCGGCCTCTTGGCTGCCCGTCCGGTCGTCGCCGTCTTCTGCTTCGCTACGGCGGGCGGCGCCTGCGCCGCGCGCTTTCCCGCCGGCGTTTCACGTTGTACGCCCCCCTGGGTGGGTGAGAGGGGTCTCTTCTTCTTTTTGCTGTGTCCGGGGGTTGCCGGGGCGTTAGGTTCGTTTGGTTGGTGGTGGCCGCGGCGGCAGCACGCTGCCGGTCTCCTCTGCGTCAACGTAGGGAGCCTCCTGCATTCTTGGCAGGTTCCTCTGCCATGCGTGCGGCAGGCATGATGCCCGCTGCGGCAGCACGCCGCCGCCGTCTTGCACTCGCCGCACTTCGTCGTGCTGTGCTCCACGCACACGGCGATCGGCTGCCCATCGTCAGCGTGGTGATGGTGCCGACAGCACATCTCTACCGTGGGTACGTCCCTTCGGACGAGTGCTCGGCACGCCTCACACTTCCCCTTGTGGTGGGTCGCGCAGGTGACGAGTGCTTTCTCTACTCCGACACCCGGCATATGCACGGGGTCGGGGTGCAGCTGTGGTGGGACAGGCAGGGCCCACCTCGCCGCTCTCTCGGCCGTCCAGTCCGGGTACGTCGGGCACTGCGTCCCTACATCGCTTCCCTTCACCTGCTCTTCGAGGATCGTCCCCGTGTGTGCCTCGCGAAAGCGGGGCCTGGGCCGCACCCCCGATATCCCCGAGATGCCCATGAACGACAGCGACGTCGTCGGGCATACTCTCTCGCCTCTCTCGCAACTCCCCAGCCCTTGCTGTGTCGCCAGCTTGTCCAACGCGCTGATCATGCAGCGCAGGACGTTTCCTCGCTCCCTCACCCCCTTCGGTGCATTCTCGTGCAGCGGTATGCTGAGGCCTGAAAAGAGTTCAAAGTCGATGGCAAGCTCTAGCATTGACGCCTGCCCGTTCTCGGTCCACTCCATGTCTGATAGCCACGCCACCAACGCATAAAACGTCGGTAGTCCCCAGGCCTTGTTCCGCTCCCACGCCCATGCCGGGGCAATCCGCGCAAAGGGGTGGTCGAGCTTCTTGGCAGGCATCGCATCCGCTCTCGACCAGAGGGTCGTGGGGTACCCAGCCTCGTGCTTCGAGCCCTGCCCGTTCCGCTAGGATTTCAGCCATCATCTCCTGGAGCCGCCTTGAGAAGTGGGCATTCTCGGGTACTACCACTCCGTGTTCCAGGCGCGGTTGGCCGCCATCAGCCCGGCATGTGCCTCTCGTCGCCGTATGTGCGAGTACGCTCCGCAGTCCCAAAATACGTGTTTCTCGTCCTCGGTATCGCCGCTTCCACAGTGCTTGCAGCTGGGCGCCTGCGGCTCAGCTCCGGCCTGCCTCATCCGCGACGTGAACTCAGCCGTGTTCACTCCTCCCGCCAACGCTACACGTATAAGCCTCGCGGTGTGCGCGGGACATTCTCGCATCTTCCAGAAGGAGTTCGTCCGCTCCAGGTCAGCCCTCTGCACACCCTCGAATCCCGGCCGCCTCGCTACTAGACGGGACCACGTCTTCGCCCTCAAGTCCGCCCTCACCTCATGCCCCCTCTTCGAGGGTGTCGAGGCTATCGGGTCAAACATTGTACCATTCCTCAGCGTGCGAGACAGGGGCCCTGGTCCCCATACGTGTCCACACTCCTCCATGCTCCTCATCGCCAGCCCAACTGGCCCCAGGGGTAGGTCCCCCTCGGCGTACCTTCCCCGGATGCTCTCCATCAGAGGCAGAAGTCGTGGCAACCTCTCGCACGCCGCGTAGAACGCCGTCGTCACCCTATATGCTAGGCATGTACTGGGGTCCGTCAGGTGGCCCTTCTCCTGAAAATTTAGGACCATCTCCCTCGAGCGCTTTGGGTTGGACC
>JAPJBO010001350.1:0-49244 GCA_030068145.1 Diplonema papillatum | reverse complement strand
CGGCGCCAGGAAACTAGATCGGGGCTAACGTTCAGTTGGAACACAAACAAACTCTGTTGCCCCAACGCCTTTACCCGATCTTCTTGCCGCAGCGCGTTGTGACTGCCAAGTTGGCACCTGGCTGGGCGAGCATGACACAGTGTCCTGCGTGGGACGAAAAGCGTCGGAAGCTTCTGCCAAGAGGCAACATTCCAACTGCCCACTGCACTCCCAACTTTCCCGCCAAATCTCTCAGGGCCATATAAGCCCCTGAGCAGGTGCTTATACAAAAAATGCTCGAGGGACTGCCTTGTGCTCATTTCGAAGGAGGCTAGAGGGGGAGAAAACAATACAACTACAAAGTGGGTCTTTTTTGTTGAACGCTTACGCCCGCCACTAAACCCGGACTTACCTATGTTTCGTGTGGGCTACAGCACATTTACCTCCTTTGATCTATCGCAACTGGCAGTCTCCTCAAGCATTTCCTACAAAACAGGTGCTTATACAAAAGAAAAAGCCAAAATAGTTTGTTCAACATCTCGCACTACGCAAGTATGCTGCCCTCGCCTTTCGTAGGACGTTTTGGTAAGAAGATTCTGCATGATAATCCCAGGAAGGTTCTCCTACAGGATAATATTGGAAGTCTGAAGACACAGTCTCGGCTACAGGATAATATTGGAAGTCTGAAGACACAGTCTCGGCTACAGGATAATATTGGAAGTCTGAAGACACAGTCTCGGCTACAGGATAATATTGGAAGTCTGAAGACACAGTCTCGGCTACAGGATAATATTGGAAGTCTGAAGACACAGTCTCGGCTACAGGATAATATTGGAAGTCTGAAGACACAGTCTCGGCTACAGGATAATATTGGAAGTCTGAAGACACAGTCTCGGCTACAGGATAATATTGGAAGTCTGAAGACACAGTCTCGGCTACAGGATAATATTGGAAGTCTGAAGACACAGTCTCGGCTACAGGATAATATTGGAAGTCTGAAGACACAGTCTCGGCTACAGGATAATATTGGAAGTCTGAAGACACAGTCTCGGCTACAGGATAATATTGGAAGTCTGAAGACACAGTCTCGGCTACAGGATAATATTGGAAGTCTGAAGACACAGTCTCGGCTACAGGATAATATTGGAAGTCTGAAGACACAGTCTCGGCTACAGGATAATATTGGAAGTCTGAAGACACAGTCTCGGCTACAGGATAATATTGGAAGTCTGAAGACACAGTCTCGGCTACAGGATAATATTGGAAGTCTGAAGACACAGTCTCGGTTCCGCTTGCCTCCAAAAACGACAGTTTCGTTGGCTTTTAAGACGAAAACAGTCGAGGGGGTTTCGAGGAATGAACGCGAGGGACGGGAGGCGAAGTCAGCCACAATGTAGCTGGCACAAAGTGAGAAGAAAACGCGCAGGTGTGAATACTGAGAATGAAGATATCACTAGATTTGATGAAAACAGCCTCACTGGTCAACCGGAGACCCTAAACCACCGAACCTCTAAACCACAATAAACGCTAGAAAAAACAAGAGAATGCAACGCAAGAATCCTCCCTCTAAAAAGTCGAAAGATGCGTTCCTATTGCATTGCAGAATGCGGACGCTAGCATTCCTGTAGTTTTAAGCGAACCTCACTCTAAAGACCACAATAAACGCTAAAAACAGACGAAGACACACCTGTACACACTCACACACATTTATAAACACAAACACAGGCGAAGTCAGCTACAGTGTAGCTGGCGCCATCCGGAAGAACCAGCGCCAAGTGCGCCCCGAGCTGTTCACCCGCCTCGAGTCATCGTCTGCCCACCGGCCCATCCGCGACTTCCTGCGCTTCGCCCGCGCCGCCGCGCCGTCCGACACCCCGGCCCTCTCGAAGATCTTCCGCGCCCAGCTCTCTGCGCTGCTCGCGTCGCTCGCTCCCCTGCGCACCCACTGGATCCGGTGCGTCAAGCCCAACGCCTTCAAGCGGGCCGGCTCGTTCGCCGGCGGCGACGTCCTGCGGCAGGTGCGGGCGACCGGCGTCCTGCCTGTCATCCGCCTCCTCCAGGCGGGGCCTGCGGCGTTCCCGTTCCGGGAGTTTGCTGATGAGTTCGGCGCCGTGCTTGCGGGGGGGAGAGCCCGTGATCACCGTGGACGATTGCCGCCCGGGAGGGACCTGAGGGCAGAGTGTGCGGACATCATGGCGGCCGCCGAGTTGCCTGCGTCCGAAGCGCAGGTGGGGGCCCTGTCGCTGGCGTTCGCGACCGGGCGGGCGGTGGAGGCCCTGCGGGGCATGGTGCACAGAGTGCGGCTAGCTGCCGTGCAGCGCCTCGTCCGCGTGTCGCGCGGGGCGAAGGACCGCGTCCGGTGCTTCATCGACAGCGTGCGATCCCAGAGGAGTGAACTCGTCAAGCAGAGGGCCGCGAGGCAGGCCCACGCGCGCCGGCAGCTCGAGCTGCGCGATCGGAAGCGCCGCGAGCACGAAGCCGCCGACGCCGCGGCGACAGCCGCGAAGCTGGCGCAGATCGACAGCCGCCTCTCGGCCATGTCCCGCCTGGAGGCAGACAGAAGAGCGTACAGGTCTGCCCGCAACATTTATCATTTTTCAAACACAAGCTGTCTTCCATGGGACATGCTTTCGAAGCTTGTCTTTGTGGGACCGAAAAGGGTTTAGAATGGTGGAACAGTGTGATGCATCCCCTTACATCTTGGGCCCCTTATATGTTCAACATAGTTTCGGATGCAATTGTCTTACGTACTTGTTGTTTCAGAGTATCTCCGACGTATCAAAAGCTGTCTTTTGTGTCTGACATAGTCTCAAGGGCTGTCACATAGTTTCAGAAGTAGCCGTATATGTGTGGCACAGTTCCAGTTCCGGGAGTTCCAAAGTGCACAGAGTGCTGCCGTGCAGCACCTCGTCCGCGAACTGAAAACAAGATGAAAGAAAGGTACACCTACTCAAAGCCAACCGAAGACCTTAAAAATGCAGACATTCTAACCCGTCTATGCTGCTGAAACCCCGGAGTCTCAAGCGAACTTGCACAACTAACACAGGAACCACGTCCAAAGCGAGCTGAGCACATGGTCCCGATCTGTGATCGCCAGTCAGAAACAGTGGCAGGCCAGCCACGCCGAGTGGTGCACGGACCGTGAGGTCGAGGCGAAGGCAGAAACGGCGCTGCTGTCCGCCCATCAGAAGGCGCACGACGCCCGGCTGGCCGCGTTGGAGCAGAAGAGGCGCCGAGACCAGGCATGGGCGGAGGCGAAGCTGACCCGGAAGGCGGAGGCGGCCGCGGCGGAGAGCGACCGCAGGCGGGCCTTGGCGGGGCAGAGGAACCGTGACGGGTACAAACGGGCCCTCGTAGAAGAAGAGTACCAAGCCGCAAGGGAGTGCCAGAGGGAAATGCGGAGGAACCGAAGAATCATCGAGGAAGAGCTGCGGTTGGAGGCGGAGCTGAGCCGCGAAAAAGCGGCGTCGAAGCTGCAAAAGAGCCGGGATCGGATAGCAGAAGCACAGCGATCCCGTGCCTTGCTATCCTTCGAGCGCCGGTCGGCTGAACTTCGGAAGTCGGCCCGCGAGCTGGAGTTCGAAGCGAAGAAGAATGCGTGGCAGGCGGCGGAGACTGAGCAGGCCGCCCTCATCCTCTCCGCCTTGAACACACCCGGAGGCGAAGCCACGTTGCTGGCAGACGCAGCATCCAGCCCGCAAGCTGCCGTACTCCTCAGAGACGTCCAGAGGGCAGCGTCCATGAGCTGATTAGAGGTAAACCGTGCCAGCTGTTGTCTGTTGATGGAGTGAGGGAGACATCAATTGTGCATTTGTTATGATCAATAAGAAACGCGCAGCACGAGACTCCTCGAGTCATGCCTTAGCGGACACGGGCTCTCCCATGCCCATCAGCAGCAACGTCTGCTCTCTTTTGTCGGAAGCGTCGGCACCCGAGCTGGAGTTCGAAGCGAAGAAGAACGAGTGGCAGGCGGTGGAGACGGAGCAGACTTCCCTCATCCTCTCCGCCTTGAACCCGGAGGCGGAGCCACGTGGCTGGCAGCAGCCCGCAAGCTGCCGTACTCCTCAGAGACGTCCAGAGAGCAGCGTCAATGAGCTGGTTCGAGGTGCCATTTCGACAACAATTACTAATAGACCGCGGGGGACAACTCATGAGGGAGAAAAGGAAGTGCGCGGAATCATTCCGGTGGGTTTTCGGGCTCGTCAGACTCTGGACGTGCGGAGGCAAACAGTGCAATCAGGTCCATCCCTATCCCCTGCAGCTGCATTTAGATTCGTCTGGTGCTGGATTCGGATGTCTCTGACAGTCTATCAGTAAAGAATGGACCGGCTTAGTTACCTGGCTCGTGCCAACCCCTTGCTCCTTGTTGGCCAGCCGAGAAGGGCGTCGCATCGACACTGCTCTGTGCTGTGCTGGCTTTGCTTCCCCCTTTTTCTTGTACTGCTCAGAGTCGCCCGCTGTCGCTATCGGCATGGGTCACTCGGCGTAAGCGCATAGATTCGCGTTTCACGTCTCGAGCATTTGTTCCGCTACATGTAGACCTTCCGTTCCGCCCGTCGGAAAACACATTTGCGCCTCGAGAACCTGCATGTTTGCTGTCGCGGCTCACGCAGGGGACTACCTCTTTTTTTGTATAAGCACCTGCTTTGTAGTTGTAATGTGCTGTAGCCCACACGAAACACAGGTAAATCTGGGTTTAGTGTTGTGGAGCGTAGCCTGACAATGGAAGCGACGAGCTTCAAGCACTGACCTACGCCCTAAGATGGCCCCTGAGGAGAGAGTGGGGCCTAGGTGCAGTAACGGCAGCGCTACACTTGGGCAGCAGGGCAGGACTTGCAGTGTCAGCACCTACATGGTGGCTGGCACTGCACGCAGAACCCGCAAGGGAGCCCTGAAACTGCGTTTTCGATGATGTGCCTGCTCAAAACGGGGCTTCATTGACGAACCAGACCTAATAAACTGAAATCGTGAGCAAATGGTAGGTGTGCACCAACAGCTTCGTACGTTTTTCGCCGTGATTGTCAACCTTTTCGCAGGAACGTTCTCACCTCAAATTCTAATCTCCTACCGACCTTTTGAACTATTTGAAGAATATGGACGCAAAGAAGTTGATCTTGGAAGCATGCAAGAATGGAAACCTTAACGACATCCGGAGAGCTATCTCCATCGACCGTAACTGTGTCCACACGGCTCGCACCTCTTGTATGCACTCTCTTCTGACATGAATTTGTTGTACGACTCATAATCAGTGCTGCAGTACTAATGGAACTCTTGTAGCTCTTGCAATCGGTTCCTCTACACTACGCATCATGGTCTCTGCAGGATTGATTCGTTCCCATCTTCGAACATCCACACCCCATCCTCCCCGCACTCCCTCCGAATCAGATCGGAAGAATCTCCGAACGTAATACCCCGTCGGTATCCAGCCGGAGACCCAACCTTGTATCCCAAGGTCCTGCCAACCCGCCGGGATCCCTCCCCACGCCTCCTTTTAGAATACCGAAGACGGAAAGCACTTTTACAGATTGTTGCTCAGCATCACTTTTCGACGGTGTTGCAACCTGGGGTGACGGCGGCAATCGAGCTCGAGCCCTTTGCGCTCGAGACTGTAGATTTGCCACCCCCGCATCTCAGAACGAAGTACCCATGACGACCCGACCCAGGGGCTTCAAAAGCGAGTTTGCTCAGTACCAATTTGTCCTCTTGCCGTAGTAGTAGCCCTGGAGGATCTAGTCGAGGTGGGCGCGGCCGCAGTGTCGGGGCCGTCGTTCGCTCGGTCTTCTTCAGCACAGCTGTGCCCGGAACTGTTCGCAGGACCGGCTGCCCAGAGGTGATGCGGCGTGAACAGCTGCGTCGTCCTGGGTTGAGGTGAAGACCTACGCACATCGCCGCTTGCTCTCTTTCCATCAAAGTCTTCCAACTCAGCGTGGCATGTCTGATCCTATGAAGGAACCCCCGACCCCCCCTTGAAAGAGAATGTTGCAAGCCTGTCTTGCCAGGTCGGGGAACACGAATGCCTTGGGCCATTCAACGCCTTCTCGTAGCTTCCATATGTGGTTGCTGCCTCTCTCTCTTCTTGCCTTGCACATTCAACGCCTCCACGTAGCTTCCACATGTGGCTTACCAGGAGGAAGGCTTCGCTGCCCCGATTCCCAAGTCCGCGGCATCCGCGAATCTTGTTGTTACACGGGCAGCCTCCTTGAGTCGCTCTTTGTCACAGGTCACAGCTTGGGTGTCGTTCTTCCTCGAGCACCCTCTCTACTGCTCGGATCCTGACTGCAACAAGCCCTTCGCTGTACCCCTGCCTGGGGCAGTTGTTTCCCGGCCTCGCGCCATTGTTCGGTCTCCCGTCTCTTTCCGTAGCAGCGCAAGAATTCCGCCCAGGTGTACCTTTCCTGCTCTCGTACTGAGCCGACCTCTGCAGGATCACGTCTCTTTTTGCGGTGCCGCTGCTTGAACCCACGTTGGTTGGGTCGGCGATTGGCCGGGCTGAGGACACCTTGATGTGCATCCCGGCGCCGGGTAACACCGAAGACCCATGCAGGCGGCACTGTGCCCCTCATCACTGCGATGGCGGCGTATCCCGGGCTGCTGCGTGCGAGCCGACTGGTGAGTGGCAGGTGCCTCACCTACCGCGACTGGGACACGCTCGTGGAGCTCCCGCAGGAGCTGCTCGCGGAGCTGGAAGCGGGTGATCGCTGGCTGGGGGACGCTTCCCCCCGCAGAGTCAGGCGCCCAGCGCGGCAGGTGCACGTCTGGACGGACGCATCCGACCAGGGTGGTGGGGTGGTCGTCCTGGACCCGACGCGACGGACCGTCCTCGCTCGCTAGAGCTGGAGATGGAAGGATCGGCTGGCGAGGCTGGCTCCGCCGACGCCGATTCGGCGGCGCGAGCTGGTGACGGCGATTCTTGGCGTCCTGCTGGCCCGACACGTCACGACTGGGTGGGTGACGCTGGATGTCTTCCACGACAACAGCACGGCCGAGAGCCGCCACCGAAAGCTTGCGTCCCCGCACCCAGCGGAAAACCGCCTCATCGTTGAGATGCAGGAGCGCCTGCGCGATGCGGACGTGCTCACCCATGTGGTTCCGGGCGAGAACATGGTCGCCGACCTGGACACCAGAGACTGAGAGATTGAAGGGGGGGGAGGGGGGCGCAGTGTCTTTGAATAATGCCTCCTGTTTCCTAGGCACACGGAAGAGGGCCTCGTGCTGACCCCAGCGAATGAAAGGGCTCCTTTTCCACGGCAGGATTTATCCAGCAAGGTGGCCGGTGCTTCTCACTGGCCCCGACGCACGCCAGCGTCCTCCTCCAAACCCTCGCTGTCTCTATTTATGTCTCTCTTTCTCTTTTCTTCCCGCCCACCCTGCCCCAGAAAAGATGATTGGGTGGGTCGCGTTTCTGCGGACCTCGTTTAATGAGGAAGAGTGGAGGGAATTCTCCGCCGGCTACTCACTCAGGCATGGACACATGCTTCTGTCTTTCCAGCTCAGGACAAAGGGGAAAAGGGGAGAAATCACTTCCGTTGGGGTAACTCCCCCCGAGATAGCCACGGATGATGAGAGAACCGGCTAGCCCAGGAGGTCACGGGGGACGGAGGGTGGGAACCCAGCGCACCCGGATCTCGCCACTAATGCAGCGGACACGAACTCAATGATCCCTCGCACGAGTGGGACGAATGCCGCACGGCAAGATGTGCAAAGGGGTGGGAGGGAGGGAAAAGAAATTCCTACCCGGCCGACCGATGTATTCCTGGAGAGCGTTCGTTTGCCTTTGTGGAATTCCCACGATGGATCGCAAGAATTCTCCGCCGGCTACTCACTCAGGCATGGGCACATGCTTCTGTCTTTCCAGCTCAGGACAAAGGGGAAAAGGGGCCTAAAAACAATTTTGGAAATTTCCTTAGAGGTACCAAAATTTGGCTGGAGTTTTATGTCAGCTAAATCCGACCAAAGCCTTCATTGGCTTCGCAATCGACACAAATGGGAATTTAATGCCAGCTAATTTCGTGCAAAGCGCCGGCAGAGAACGAAACCCACCAAACAGGATACGAATTTTCTTGTCTGTGGGGTTTCGGGCTCTGTCGCTTTCCGGGACTGGCGACACTACCTAGGGTCGAATATGCTTTCCCACGCTGACGGCCCTTTCTCTTTCGTCCTTTTCCAATTCTCTTCAAGCTAACGACCCCCGCCCTTCTCTCTTTTCCTTTGTGTTCAGGCTGCCGGGTTGACTTAGTGGTCTTAGGGCCTGCCCCGGTTGCTGCGCGTGGTTTCTGATAGACTTAGTGGTTCTTCGCGGCCTGCTATCGGTTACCCCGCCTTCTTTTTTTTTCAAGCTTCCGGGTATGACTTAGTGGTCTTCGGGCCTGCCCCGGTTGCTGTGCGCGATTGCTGATAGACTTAGTGGTTCTGCGCGGCCTGCTATCAGTTACTCCGCCTTCTTTTTTCAAGCTTCTGGGTATGACTTAGTGGTCTTCGGGCCTGCCCCGGTTGCTGCGCGTGGTTTCTGATAGACTTAGTGGTTCTTCGCGGCCTGCTATCGGTTACCCCGCCTTCTTTTTTCGAGCTGCCGGGTTTGACTTAGTGGTCTTCGGGCCTGCCCCGGTTGCTGCGCGTGGTTTCTGATAGACTTAGTGGTTCTTCGCGGCCTGCTATCGGTTACCCCGCCTTCTTTTTTCAAGCTTCCGGGTATGACTTAGTGGTCTTCGGGCCTGCCCCGGTCGCTGTGCGCGATTGCTGATAGACTTAGTGGTTCTGCGCGGCCTGCTATCAGTTACTCCGCCTTCTTTTTTCAAGCTTCTGGGTATGACTTAGTGGTCTTCGGGCCTGCCCCGGTTGCTGCGCGTGGTTTCTGATAGACTTAGTGGTTCTTCGCGGCCTGCTATCGGTTACCCCGCCTTCTTTTTTCGAGCTGCCGGGTTGACTTAGTGGTCTTCGGGCCTGCCCCGGTTGCTGCGCTGATTTCTGATAGACTTAGTGGTTCTGCGCGGCCTGCTATCAGTTACTCCGCCTTCTTTTTTCAAGCTTCTGGGTATGACTTAGTGGTCTTCGGGCCTGCCCCGGTTGCTGCGCGTGGTTTCTGATAGACTTAGTGGTTCTTCGCGGCCTGCTATCGGTTACCCCGCCTTCTTTTTTCGAGCTGCCGGGTTTGACTTAGTGGTCTTCGGGCCTGCCCCGGTTGCTGCGCTGATTTCTGATAGACTTAGTGGTTCTGCGCGGCCTGCTATCAGTTACTCCGCCTTCTTTTTTCAAGCTTCTGGGTATGACTTAGTGGTCTTCGGGCCTGCCCCGGTTGCTGCGCGTGGTTTCTGATAGACTTAGTGGTTCTTCGCGGCCTGCTATCGGTTACCCCGCCTTCTTTTTTCGAGCTGCCGGGTTTGACTTAGTGGTCTTCGGGCCTGCCCCGGTTGCTGCGCTGATTTCTGATAGACTTAGTGGTTCTGCGCGGCCTGCTATCAGTTACTCCGCCTTCTTTTTTCGAGCTTCTGGGTATGACTTAGTGGTCTTCGGGCCTGCCCCGGTCGCTGCGCGTGGTTTCTGATAGACTTAGTGGTTCTGCGCGGCCTGCTATCAGTTACTCCGCCTTCTTTTTTCAAGCTTCTGGGTATGACTTAGTGGTCTTCGGGCCTGCCCCGGTCGCTGTGCGCGATTGCTGATAGACTTAGTGGTTCTGCGCGGCCTGCTATCAGTTACCCCGCCTTCTTTTTTTTTTTTTTTTTGTTCCCCCCGTTTCACGTTTCCCCTTCAAGCTTCCGGGTTGGGCGTTGGTAGTGGTGTCGGGCCTGCCCCGGCTGCCGCGCGTGTCTTCTGCTAGACTCAGTGCTCGGCTGGCCTGCTATCAGTAGCCCCTTTCTCTCGGGCTCCGGGCTCGACATAGTGCTCGCGCCGCCCGGTTGTAGCACGCATCCCGGAGTAGCCTCCGGCAAGAAGTCGGATGTCCGCGAGGGGGACGAAGTGGCCGCGTCCGGCCTGTTCCAACCCCTTGTCAGGAAAGAAAGAATCAAGGGAAGAAACGATCATGGAGCTGAATCTTGCGCCGTTCTGGGGTGGCAGGGAAGCCGCGCTCCGCGGGCCAGGTATGGGTCCGATCTTTGAGGAGCTGGAAGCGCTTGAATGGTTCCACCGAGAAGACGCGGAGATTCATTACAATGCGATCAAGAGGGAAGCGGACCGAAGGTGGGGGGCTGCCGGCGATAGGGAGCTGTTTAAGAGGCGCCGCATTCTACACGTGGTCGTATACGAGGCCTGGACCACCGGGATGCATGACGAGACCCCGGAGACGTTCGTCGCGGTGGTCGATAAGTTTCTGGCGAGTGGCCACAGCTCCCTGTTGGAGTTGGCGGTGGTCGAAGGCAAGGAGAACATGCCGACGACGATCCCGGTCCGCTTCCGGACGGCGGCGAAGAAGTGGTACGGGTGCTACGCCGCCCGGGAGAGGAGGGAGGCTGCCAGGGAGGAAGACAAGAGGCGATCGCGGAGGCCGGGCGAGGCAAGGGACGAGCTGGTGGTGCAGGAACGGCTGCACGAGTTTGGACTGACCAGCCTCCCGGCGGTCCTTGTTCCGGTGCGCGCCACCCTCAACGCCTACCAGGCGGTAGTCGAAGCGAACCCGGCTCTGGCTCTGCCCTACGTGGATGTGAGCAAGGCACCCTACACCCCCAAGAAGTCCGACTGGAGGGTGTGCGGGAGCCTCGACGCGGTGCAGAGGGTGCTTGTGCTTCAGAGGTACATGGTTGTAGCCAGTCTCACCGGGTGCTTCGGGAGCCGACCGTGGCCAGTGATTCTGGGATACCCCGCAGTGGTAGCAGGTATAGCGGCTAAGCTGGGCGATGAGATGGCGGCCGAGTACGACGACAAGCTCCGCATGCTGATCGCCGAGGAGCCGAAGGCCGCGGAAGATACTGTGTTTCTCGAGGCAGCCAAGGCGAAGATGTTGGACGTCTACCCCGGGGTCCTGAACGAGCTATACTGGAAGGGTATCAGCGAGGCCAGGACTACTGGGGTCGCGCACCACAGGGAGCCGACCCAGAAGGAGCGCGGGGAGGTCTCCGCCCGGGCCGCCCCCCCTCCACGGCCCCCCGGAAACCATCAGCTGACTCAAGCTCAGCAAAGGCCCCGGCGGTCCGGGGGCCGCACGCGTCAGCATGAGGACGAAGGGCACGCAAAGAGGAGCAAGCCCAACGGCTGACTCGCCGACCGTGCTCTGCCCCATTTTTGAGTTCATCACACCAGCAACGCGGGAGGGGCTCGACCTCATCCGCGCATCAGCGCCCTCTCCAACTTGTCACTCACTCTCCCTCTCAACTGTCCGGACGCTGCGTTGCTGCAGCGTCAATTTCTTCGGCTCCGGGCCGGCCCGGGGACGGGCTCCAGCTCCAGGACGTGCTGAGAAGGTATGACTTCGCCGAGCGCGCTTTCGATGCCATGCCGGTGGCGAAGGGTATGACCCAGATCGACGACGAAATGACCGCGGCGATAGAATACAGCGCAACGACACCGGTTCGGGAAGCCCAGCGCATGCGCGGGGAATTCTTGACCCGCTGGAGAAAGAGGTCCTCACAACTTTCGCCGCGTGGGGCTGGTCCGTGCCACGTGGACCTCCTGGACGAGATGCTTCGGGATCTGGGTATCCGGGGCGCCGACGCTCTGCTGCACCACCTCAGGACGGGATGCCCGATGTCGGGGGTAGTGGGGTACGAGGAGATTTACTCGCCTGGCCCGCCAGGTGAACCCGAGATCACCGAAGAAGAGCTGCTGCGCCGCCAACCCGACGTCCTGGCAAGGTCTACGCAGGCCATACGTGCTGAATCCCCGGCGAACAAGGAGGCTATCTGGAGCTCGGTCCGAAAGGAGCTGGAGGCGGGTTTCGTGGTCGAGCTCCGGAATCCACCGGCGAACGCGGTCTACCTGAGGAGGTTCATGGTCCGCCAGGTGAAGTCCGATGAGCCCGTTCCCCGAGTCAAGGAGCGCGCCTGCGACGACGGGCGGATGGCCCTAATAAACAAGGCCGTCCGGATGGCGACGCCGGTGAAGCTGGACACGGCGGACGTCTACGCGGAAGTCGCCAGGAGGGTCGCTCACAGGGCGACGACACGAGACCCGGGCGCCGCGTTCAAGTCAATGGGGTTGGACCACAAGGAGGCGTACCGACAGCTGCGCGCCAGAAATGACAGGCTCTGCAGGTGTGTTGTCGCCGAGGACCCATCGACGGGCCGGGTCAGATTCTTCAGGATGGAAAGGCTGTCGTTCGGGGAGGCAGCGGCGGTCGTTCACTACAACGCATTCGCGAAGGTCCTGGCGAGGGTCGTGCGCAGGGGATTGAAGCTGCCCCTGTGCCAATACTACGATGACTTTGCGTCCCCATGCCCCGCCGGCGACGACACGGCCCTGACCGACGTGTTGGAGCTTCTGCAGGGCATCCTCCACACGTCCTTCAACGAAGACAAGACGTCCGAGGGGCACAGTTTCCGACATCTCGGCCTAGTCTTCACCATCGCAAGCGAAGGCGTGGGGGTGGCGATCTCGGCCCCCAGGAGGGAGGGCCTGGTGCACATGTTGAAGGGCGTGCTGGCCCGCGATTCCTTGTCACCGGGTGAGGCGGCCTCCCTGGCGGGAAAGCTGGGCTTTGCGACGTCGGCGCTCTTCGGCAGGGTGGGCCGGGTCCCGCTGCAGCCCGTCTTCAGGAGGTCGAACGCGTCCACGACATTCGCGGGATTCAAGCTCGGCGGCGACCTCGAAGAGGCTCTGGGGTGGTGGGTCAGGACTCTGGCGGAGGACGAGCAGTGCTTTCGGAGGACCGTGCCGCTGAACCCGATACAGCCGGGCGAGGGAACCCGATACGTGCTCCTTACGGACGCGTGCCTCTTCGGCTTGGGCGCGATGATGGCCACGATAACCGATGGGGATGTCGTAGCGATAGAGTACTTCTCGCACCCCGTTCCCCAGGAAGGCGCGGGCCTGCAAATTCACCACCTGGAGTTCGTGGCAGTGACGGTGGCGTTCGCGCTGTGGTTCCGTGACAAGGACGATTTTACCGTTTCGGTGTGGGTAGACAACGACGTCGTCCTAGGCAGCCTCGTGCAGGGGAGGACGAGGGCGAGGGAGCTGCGGGCGGCCGTTCACTTGTTCTGGGAGCGGTTGGCCAGGTCCAGAGGCGACGCGTGGTTCGAACGAGTCCCGGGGGCTGATAACATCGCGGACCTGCCCAGCAGGCTCCTACACGCGTGGGCGGGAATTCCCATCCGGGGTGTCCTGCCGAAGTGGAGAGAAGTCGACCAACGCAGCAATAGCGGAAGTGCTTTAGGGCCGGCCGCCGACTAGTCCTGGCGGCGCTTCCGCGTCCTCTGAGGTCGCGAAGGAGAAGCGGTTGGCGAGGCTAGCTACCGTTCAGTGCTTCACTCCCTCCTGGGCGCTGCGCCAAGGTCCATTGGGATAAGAGCCATTGGGACAATCCAATAGACACGTGAGCTGAATGGCGCGGTCGGCCAGCAAACGCAAGCTTGCTCGCCGCCAGCTGAGCTCCGTCTGTTAGACTAACCGCCATGGTTGCGCACCTGCCGCCTCCGTCGCTTAGTCAGTCCCGCACAGGCCGCCCCTGTTAGCAGCGGCTGCGCCGTCGGCTCTGTCCCACAGCTTTAGCAGGCCAGCTAAGGACCGTAACCACCGAATCTGTTTGGGCGAACGCGGCATTAAATGTACGTTAAATGCGCGGGACGAGTGGGAGCAACGGCTCCGAGCGACCCCCTCGAAGGAGCGGAATTTAACAGGTGTAATTCTCGTTTGGATCCAGCGATCGCTTTAGCGGAACTGACGTCGAAGCGAATACGAGGTGCCAGACGGCCAGTGTACGATGAGATCCGTCTGAAGCCGCCTGGGAACGTTAGGCGGCTGCGTGTGAGATCGCTACACATAAAGCACGTCGGATGCCCCACCTGCTGCGTTGAACAAATCCCGCAAGAAAAGCACGTCGGATGCCCCACCTGCTGCGTTGAATAAATCCCGCAAGAAAAGCACGTCGGATGCCCCACCTGCTGCGTTGAATAAATCCCGCAAGAAAAAGCACGTCGGATGCCCCACCTGCTGCGTTGAATAAATCCCGCAAGAAAAAGCACGTCGGATGCCCCACCTGCTGCGTTGAATAAATCCCGCAAGAAAAAGCACGTCGGATGCCCCACCTGCTGCGTTGAATAAATCCCGCAAGAAAAGCACGTCGGATGCCCCACCTGCTGCGTTGAATAAATCCCGCAAGAAAAAGCACGTCGGATGCCCCACCTGCTGCGTTGAATAAATCCCGCAAGAAAAAGCACGTCGGATGCCCCACCTGCTGCGTTGAATAAATCCCGCAAGAAAAGCACGTCGGATGCCCCACCTGCTGCGTTGAATAAATCCCGCAAGAAAAGCACGTCGGATGCCCCACCTGCTGCGTTGAATAAATCCCGCAAGAAAAAGCACGTCGGATGCCCCACCTGCTGCGTTGAATAAATCCCGCAAGAAAAAGCACGTCGGATGCCCCACCTGCTGCGTTGAATAAATCCCGCAAGAAAAAGCACGTCGGATGCCCCACCTGCTGCGTTGAATAAATCCCGCAAGAAAAAGCACGTCGGATGCCCCACCTGCTGCGTTGAATAAATCCCGCAAGAAAAAGCACGTCGGATGCCCCACCTGCTGCGTTGAATAAATCCCGCAAGAAAAAGCACGTCGGATGCCCCACCTGCTGCGTTGAATAAATCCCGCAAGAAAAAGCACGTCGGATGCCCCACCTGCTGCGTTGAATAAATCCCGCAAGAAAAGCACGTCGGATGCCCCACCTGCTGCGTTGAATAAATCCCGCAAGAAAAGCACGTCGGATGCCCCACCTGCTGCGTTGAATAAATCCCGCAAGAAAAAGCACGTCGGATGCCCCACCTGCTGCGTTGAATAAATCCCGCAAGAAAAGCACGTCGGATGCCCCACCTGCTGCGTTGAATAAATCCCGCAAGAAAAGCACGTCGGATGCCCCACCTGCTGCGTTGAATAAATCCCGCAAGAAAAAGCACGTCGGATGCCCCACCTGCTGCGTTGAATAAATCCCGCAAGAAAAAGCACGTCGGATGCCCCACCTGCTGCGTTGAATAAATCCCGCAAGAAAAAGCACGTCGGATGCCCCACCTGCTGCGTTGAATAAATCCCGCAAGAAAAAGCACGTCGGATGCCCCACCTGCTGCGTTGAATAAATCCCGCAAGAAAAAGCACGTCGGATGCCCCACCTGCTGCGTTGAATAAATCCCGCAAGAAAAAGCACGTCGGATGCCCCACCTGCTGCGTTGAATAAATCCCGCAAGAAAAGCACGTCGGATGCCCCACCTGCTGCGTTGAATAAATCCCGCAAGAAAAGCACGTCGGATGCCCCACCTGCTGCGTTGAATAAATCCCGCAAGAAAAAGCACGTCGGATGCCCCACCTGCTGCGTTGAATAAATCCCGCAAGAAAAAGCACGTCGGATGCCCCACCTGCTGCGTTGAATAAATCCCGCAAGAAAAAGCACGTCGGATGCCCCACCTGCTGCGTTGAATAAATCCCGCAAGAAAAAGCACGTCGGATGCCCCACCTGCTGCGTTGAATAAATCCCGCAAGAAAAAGCACGTCGGATGCCCCACCTGCTGCGTTGAATAAATCCCGCAAGAAAAGCACGTCGGATGCCCCACCTGCTGCGTTGAATAAATCCCGCAAGAAAAGCACGTCGGATGCCCCACCTGCTGCGTTGAATAAATCCCGCAAGAAAAGCACGTCGGATGCCCCACCTGCTGCGTTGAATAAATCCCGCAAGAAAAAGCACGTCGGATGCCCCACCTGCTGCGTTGAATAAATCCCGCAAGAAAAAGCACGTCGGATGCCCCACCTGCTGCGTTGAATAAATCCCGCAAGAAAAAGCACGTCGGATGCCCCACCTGCTGCGTTGAATAAATCCCGCAAGAAAAAGCACGTCGGATGCCCCACCTGCTGCGTTGAATAAATCCCGCAAGAAAAAGCACGTCGGATGCCCCACCTGCTGCGTTGAATAAATCCCGCAAGAAAAAGCACGTCGGATGCCCCACCTGCTGCGTTGAATAAATCCCGCAAGAAAAAGCACGTCGGATGCCCCACCTGCTGCGTTGAATAAATCCCGCAAGAAAAGCACGTCGGATGCCCCACCTGCTGCGTTGAATAAATCCCGCAAGAAAAAGCACGTCGGATGCCCCACCTGCTGCGTTGAATAAATCCCGCAAGAAAAGCACGTCGGATGCCCCACCTGCTGCGTTGAATAAATCCCGCAAGAAAAAGCACGTCGGATGCCCCACCTGCTGCGTTGAATAAATCCCGCAAGAAAAAGCACGTCGGATGCCCCACCTGCTGCGTTGAATAAATCCCGCAAGAAAAAGCACGTCGGATGCCCCACCTGCTGCGTTGAATAAATCCCGCAAGAAAAAGCACGTCGGATGCCCCACCTGCTGCGTTGAATAAATCCCGCAAGAAAAAGCACGTCGGATGCCCCACCTGCTGCGTTGAATAAATCCCGCAAGAAAAAGCACGTCGGATGCCCCACCTGCTGCGTTGAATAAATCCCGCAAGAAAAAGCACGTCGGATGCCCCACCTGCTGCGTTGAATAAATCCCGCAAGAAAAAGCACGTCGGATGCCCCACCTGCTGCGTTGAATAAATCCCGCAAGAAAAAGCACGTCGGATGCCCCACCTGCTGCGTTGAATAAATCCCGCAAGAAAAAGCACGTCGGATGCCCCACCTGCTGCGTTGAATAAATCCCGCAAGAAAAAGCACGTCGGATGCCCCACCTGCTGCGTTGAATAAATCCCGCAAGAAAAAGCACGTCGGATGCCCCACCTGCTGCGTTGAATAAATCCCGCAAGAAAAAGCACGTCGGATGCCCCACCTGCTGCGTTGAATAAATCCCGCAAGAAAAAGCACGTCGGATGCCCCACCTGCTGCGTTGAATAAATCCCGCAAGAAAAAGCACGTCGGATGCCCCACCTGCTGCGTTGAATAAATCCCGCAAGAAAAAGCACGTCGGATGCCCCACCTGCTGCGTTGAATAAATCCCGCAAGAAAAGCACGTCGGATGCCCCACCTGCTGCGTTGAATAAATCCCGCAAGAAAAAGCACGTCGGATGCCCCACCTGCTGCGTTGAATAAATCCCGCAAGAAAAAGCACGTCGGATGCCCCACCTGCTGCGTTGAATAAATCCCGCAAGAAAAGCACGTCGGATGCCCCACCTGCTGCGTTGAATAAATCCCGCAAGAAAAAGCACGTCGGATGCCGCAGTCATAGCAAGATGAATGAAAAAAGACCCCGCCTCGTTTATCCATGCCGTTCATTTGAAGGAATCCATCCGTGAGACTTACGCCGCCCATGAAGTGCCCGTGCCTTGCAACCCTTGAGTGCAAGTACCGTATTTCTAAAAATGTTGGCCGGAAATAAACCTGGCGCCCCCCCAAAAACCGGGCAAAACCGCCAGGTTTATTTCCGGCCACCATTTTTGCAGGTTTTTTGGGTACTTAGCAGATTTCCCCCCCTCAACCACCCAGAATCGCTCGCCGTCCCTACTCGGTACCCAGCTGGTGGTGGACATGAGGCTTGCGGAGTCGTGTCTTTGATGAACGTCTGACATGTCCCGGTCTATGCATCCTTCTCTGTTCGCAGCTGTCTCGGCGCACAACACAGTTGGGGCATGGCGTACGCTTGTGCAACATGTAGGTGGGAACGCGAGAGCAGGACAAAGGAAGAAGTTCCTCTTTGATATGTTGAGTGTGCTGCACAGCCGCTGTTGGATCCGGGGTGCTCCTCCCAGAAGCCAAGTCCAGAACTTCTTTGATTGGAGGTGGCAGCAACCCACGTGGAACCATCTCGTGCTAAACCCTCGTTAACATTTCCCTGTAACATTTCCCTGCTCTCATCTCTCGGTGCAAAGAAGTCACTGCAAGCACCAAGTATCCTGCTGAGAATCGCTCCCTTCTCAACGAGGTGCACAGCACGTGGTCGTCGCGGCACCGCCTCCATATATATGCTTGACCTGAAGTCGTGATGAGGTGCTGGTTTGTAGACATTCAAGTGTACCGGACCCCCGTCTTGCCTACCTTGCCGATGCTGTTGTGAATCTTCTTGGTCTTCTTCGTGCGGCTGGTCATCCTCAAATTACCCAACCGTAGCCCTGAAAACCGTAGGCTGAAAAGCGACAGTTCGGGAGCAGGAATCCTTGGAATACAGGAGCTGAAGGAAATGAGGAACAGCGGGTCGCAGGATACCAGTCTTGTGGTGAAGGAAAGTAGCACAGATGGCCAAATACCGTGTTCCCGGCCACTTCCGTAGGTCCAAAGTACCCCTTTTCGAAAGTCTTTTCCCTGGAGAGTATTAGGCATGCAATATTTTCTGATCGATCAACGCAATCGCTCGCGGGAGCGAGGCCGGGCACAGTCGCTGGTGGGTCCTTCCACCGTGGCAAAAGGCGGCAGAGCCGACGAAACTCGAGTCGACCATGAGCATCATCACGGTAAGTCGGCAACGACGTGGCTCCTCAACCGGATTCCCGCTCTTACTCTCCAAGACCAAAGCTCCACTTGGACGTGCTTTTGGGTGGCTTGGGATGGACCTGGGAGGCTAAGAAGTCGTCGGTGATGGCGATCATGACGGCCCGTGGATACATCTAAGCCGTCGGCGATCCCAGCAAACCCTTGCGCTATCCCTGTAGCGCGGGAGAACAGCTTCCGGTGAAGGCCCTGCCTGACTAGGTGTAGTATGAAATCTGCTAAGTACAACTTGCTTTTACCAAAAAAAAATTACCTATTACCGTCTTCGGAAAAATATTGGATAGGAAAATATTTGGATAGGAATAATATTTGGATAGGAAATATTTTGGATAAAACGGCCTTCCGCAGAACATTTGGATATTTTTCCGGAAATTTTGTTTTTGAATTTATGTCTTCTCTGATTGCCCGCACAGCAGTAGCTGCTTTACCCGGACGGGATTTTCTGCTCGGCTCTCTTGATGTACACCCCGGACTCCCACTCCGGATTGCGGGAGTGGGTTTGCGGTCATTTGTGCGGTCGGCCTCACTCCCTCAACGCGGGAGTGGCCTCCCGCACGTTTTCACTCCCGCATTGACTTAGTATATGGCTGCTGAAGTCCGGGGTGTAAGAAATTATCAAATAAGAAGAAAACGAACCAGGGATATCAATCAGATATACCGCACGAGGAACACCGCAGAACGCTCCGCAGAAAAGTGCGGGAGTACAGCTCGTGGGAGGAAAGAGACCTTGAAATAGGTGGAATAGGTGAGCTTGTTGCCGTCTAGGACTACAGGAGGGATGCAGAAGTGGAACAGCATGCCAGGCAAAAAGGTTTCGCATGCAACGGCCACTCGCGCTCGTACGCTGTACGGGAAAAACAACTCCATTGCACACGCTCTAGGCGGAAGTCGGAGTGAACCGATCGACGTTGACGAACAAAAGGCCAAGAGAGGCCGTCCATTGTCATTACGAAAAAAGGAGACCGTGATCCCTTTAGAACTGATCGAGCGAAAACGAACGAACGGGGCCGCTGTCACTTACTCGCTCGTGAGCGTGCTTGCGCCCGAACTACTGGGTTGCCAGTCATCTAATCAGAACTTGGCACAGAATGGGCTCGGAAGCACAACTACGTACAGACGACTAAGACAAGCAGAGTACTGGATGAAACCCAGACGAAACAAAAGAAAGAAGAGATGCGGCCAGCTGTTCATGCTTTAAAGGAGTAACGATATCCCACAAAGCTGCGTCTTGAACTGCGACCATGCTGCGGCGCTTTTCACGCCCAGCCCGACTGCGACACTCGCCCCGAAAGGTACTCGTGATGTGCGCATTGACTATGGGCGACAAGCGAAGTGTTACTGTTGTGACGGGTGGGGCTGCGGATGGGATACCCATCCCCTACCAAGTGATCTTGGCGGGGAAAACGAGCCGGATCATTCCCCAGGTCGCAGACACGAAGGGGTTCCACTTGACCTAGACCCGGCCAACACCGCGACAACAAAGCAATACATCGACTGGTGGGCGAAAGATGGTGAGGGCGCAAGAAACGGTTCCATCAGTAAGCGCCTTTTCCTTCTGCCAATCGAATCATCAGCGTCCCGTTGCTTCCGGACCGGCCGCGAACCGACCCAGACCCGCTGGGTCGGAGCGTCCAAAGCGCTCTCAGCTTAGGATTTCGTGGCATGAGGCGCGGGGGGGAAACCAGAGTTAGAGGGCGGGGGAATACGTTCTAAACTTAACAACCGGAAAATGGCCTTGAACTTTGATCGGACCGGAAAAATATTTGGATAGGAATAATGTTTGGATAGGAAATATTTTGGATAAAATGACCATCCCAGAAAAATTTGGATATTTTTCCTATCCAATATTTTTCCGAAGACGGTATTAGATTTCCGAAATCCGCCCCAAATTATTAGATTTTATTAGAAATTATTAGATATTATTACCTGGTTCCTGAAATTATTAGATATTATTACCTGATTATTGGAAATTATTACCTATTGTTAGATATTATTTGGTGTGATCCATATAGTACGGTGAAACCATGGTAGAACTACGGAAGAACTACGGAAAACTCGAAAGGGGTGTCCAAAAATTATTTTTTCCGGCGCTCGGGATTTTTCCAGGAACCCGGGTTTCGGCTAGGGGGGTAATGCATTTCAGACGGGGTTTCCGCACCTTTTCATGCAGCCTTTTGATGACATTTGAGCAAGAAATGTGAAAACAGGGATTTGCCAAGAGGAAAGGAGAAGTGATGGAGGCTGACGATGTTGTTCGACCAGACTCGAGTGCATTGTCACTTTCGTTTTCCTTTGGCATCCCACGCATCCTAGACGTATCTGTTCTGGTTGAGTGCGAGAGACGTTATGTCGCTGGCAGCCAGGAAGCAGACGACATGGTTGCGCACCGTCGTAGGTATTCTCATGCACGAGTGGGTAAGCAAAGGTGTCTCGTCGGCGCGTCGAAGAGATCTGGGCCTTGAACCTAGTCTCGCGATATGGAGTTCCTGAAGGAAACCCAAACCTGCAATGTCGCCCTGCAGTTCGATACTGGGCCACCAGACCCGGCTTCGCCACGGGCCGGTGGCCACTTTACAGCGACATGGAAAAACGATGAAGGGAGAATCCTGTGGCACCACCTCAACGTTCACATCACATGCCGTCAATGGTATCATCCAGAAGATGATTCAGTACTTCGCGAAGTTGACAGACGAACTGATTGCGTTGAATGTACTGGACGAGGAAGCCCCATTTGGGCAAGACCGTTTTTGTGTCGTGTATGTCGATAGGTGGATTCGCGTGCACGCGGGGCTTTGAAGTTGTCCACCGCATGCACCGGGTTGCCACAGCAGCGATCTCGTCGCTTCACTTTGAGAAGGAGACAAAGGCTGTATGCTAGGCCGCAAATTACGTCAGTCGGTCCAGAGTTTCAGCGAATACAGCATTCAAGAGGACAAGGGGTTATTGTGGCAGCGCGCCACACTCGGCAGGTTTGGCCCTGCATGGGTTGCTGCGTTCTGCATGAGTGCCCATGCTGCGTTCTGCATGAGTGCCCATGTTGGAAACTCGGGAAAGTCGGTACTTGAGTTGCTACTCGTGTTCTTCGGTAAGTTCCCTGAGATGGTATCGCAGTCATCTGCAAAGACGAACGTCCTGCACCGCTTAGGGAAGCAAGATGCTCAGACTACAGATCGCAGGCTGGGTCTACTGGGGGGGGTCAAATACAATAGGTATAATATTGTATTTGCTGGGGGAGGATAGAGCAAACCGGGTTTGCAAAAAGTCCGAATTTCGACACATAGTCAAATACAATATTATACTGGTTTTGGGTTTTGGGCCACCTTGGGGGTTAACAATGGAGGAAATTTGGCAAAAACGTTGCGGGACGGAAAGAGCTATCCCTGGCATGTATCGGCACCTTTTCTACACTCGATATAGCCTAAAATCTGACCCCCAGGTGGCACTTCAGACTTTGGAAAAACCACTCCGCCAGGAATCGAACCAGCACCCTCAGCACCACATGTGGGTGTGGGAACCGCTGGACCACGTGCTAAAAAAAAGGGGGTTATCGGTTATCGGTTATCGGTACGGTGGATACCTGTCTCGAGTTAGTTCTTGAGAACAGGTGAGGTGGGCCATTTCTATTCGGGTTCGGGTGGTTCTCAGAAATTATTGAATCCGAATCCGAGGAAAATGCCATCGACAGCGAAATCAAGCTGTAAGATTGGACTCCCGGCTTCAGGAGCGTTCCACATTGAACTTCTCTCGAAAAAGAAGCTGCTCTCGAGTGGGGAAGCCCGTGGAAACCCCTGCAAACCCCCACTGAGGACAAATAATATTGTATTCCAAGACTATGCTCACCAAAACCCCCTTTTCAGCGTACCTATTGTATTTGCCAATAATATTGTATTTGACTACCTACAGTATTTGACCCCCCCCAGTAGGCTTCGCTCTTGTTGTGTACCCTTTCTTCAGAGCTCTGTGGGGGTTTGCTGATGGTAATCACACAAACCTCACATTCACGGTTGGCATCGTGAAATCGCTGTCCTTAAGTTTGTCCATCGTTGCAATGAAAGCAGACATTGCGAGAATGGTGCGACGTAGGGAAACTGTGCTGGGTGTTCCTCAGGAATGTCGGGTCACACCTGAGACGCTGTCGTGGAAGACAACCGTACCCCGATCCCGAAGCAGTGACACAAGTGAACGCCAACCTTCCCGACGGTGTTGTACGTCACGGAATTTGAAAGTACTATGGAGCAAAGGCACTTCGTCTCGGGCGATCACCCCACTTTCCGACTGCAACACAAGTGAAAGGCCTGCTGCACCACGCAGCCTGCGGGTTCATCTTGGAAGTACAAAGGTTTTGCACTCAGGAAGACCCCTCTCGTTCCGCGTCCTGTAACGCTTGGCCGGTCGGAAAGCTCAAGCGAGAAATAGCGGATCAGGGAAACCGGCGGATTTGACATTTGCTGTCGCGCACCGCGACTGAAAGGCCTGCTGCACCGCGGCACCTCCCCGTCTACCACTTCGGGTGCAAAGATGCCTTGAAATACGGTGGCGTCAGCAATCATCGAAAGCATCCATGGTCGCAAAGTACGCCTGGGGCGCTTGAAGTTGGACTACCTCGCCAAGAAAGAGAAGATAGCTGGTAAAGCTCGCAGGAGAAAGCAACGGCGGGAGGCGTACCGCCAGAACGTGGAACTGCGGTTCGATTATGACACCAACTGGCCGAAGGAGCTCATGGAGCAAGCTGACGCTCGTCGCTTCCCCGCGTCACAGAAGCTGAACAAGAAGGACTTGGTCTCCCGCATTCAAGGGTGCGATGCAGAAAGTACGAACGCGGCGCTTCTTGCTTTGGCAAAGAAGCGCGGCATCAGTTGAGTTGGTCCTTCGAGCACAACACCCACCCTGCTCAAAAACTGCAAGAGTATGACGACAAGTTGCCGCTGCCATCATCGGTGAAAGACTCCATGTTAACTGTCGATGATGGCAACGAGTCTGTGTCGGAGGATGATATTGAAGACGGACACTTTGAGAGCGGTGGAGACAGCGACAATAGCGACTACGTCGCGATATTCTGTGACATAACCAGTAGAATCTAGCGGTCGATTTTCTGCCTCGTTTTTTTTTGTATAAGCACCTGCTTTGTAGGAAATACTTGAGGAGACTGCCAGCTGCAAAAGATCAAAGGAGGTAAATGTGCTGTAGCCCACACGAACGAAACACAGGTGAATCTGGTTTAGTGGCGGGCGTAAGCGTTCAACAAAAAGACCCATTTTGTAGTTGTCTTGTTTCTCCCCCTCTAGCCTCCTTCGAAGTAAGCACAAGGCAGCCCCTCGAGTATTTCTTTTTTGGTTGCAGAAGAGGCAGATTTTTGGTGCTCCAGGCATGCAGACACCAAACTGACAGCCCTGCGCAAGTAGTTGGGTAAAAAGCGAACTTTCACTGTAAAAATAATTTTTGGACACCCCTTAGTACGGCAAGACTACGGAAGAAGTACGGAAGAACTACGGAAAACTGGAGGGCGGATCACACCATTATTACCAGGTAATATTCCATTATTACCCGACTTTCCCATGCATTCTCACAGCAAAAGTGCCCCTAGGAGTGGAAGGTGATCGTCACAGTGGGTGTTGGTGCCAAGCTGTTCCTTTCATCCCGTTCGCAATTCCGTTAGTTGCTAGAAATGCTCGAAATGGAAGGATGCCAAAAGAGGTAGGAGAGGTTTGAGGCAAGATCCCGGCAGAGGACGATGATGTGGCATGTGGGGTATGCGACCTCTACCCGCCAGAACCCGTATTCTTAGGGCAGAATGGGGGTTTAACTTCATCTGGGAAACCTTCTTTTGAGCACGAATCCCGCTCGCTGGGCATACAGTCCGTTGCATGTGGTCTTCGATGATGTGCGTGGTGCGTTTCGGCATTCGCTGGAACCCGACCGAAGCAGACAATAAGATCCCGGTGTCATTTCACTTTCATCTGCACACAGAATGTACGGCCTCCTTGGAATCTTCTGCCGGTTCTTCGGGCTGTCTTCTGCAAGCACCATTGTCACGTTGCCCACAACCGCTTTGATGAAGCGCTGGGACTTGCGGTGATTAAGTGCACTATGGGGCGACACTAATACAATATCATTGCCTAAAAGCACCTTGGCATCACCGCTTGGCTTGCACTGCCAGGCCACCCAGTCTCTTGCCTGGCATGGATTCTGGTGTTGTTTTCGTGTCTCTTCTTCTTTGCGTTTGTCGCCATTGAGCATCGTCCGGGACCGTGATGTTTTCTGGGCGGGCGCCGGGTTTGCGCTCACGAACTCGCAGATTTTGAACTCGCATGAGAGTTTTGGGCTGAGTGCAAAATGTGAGATGGAAGGAACAATCTGCAGATCTTCACCGAAAGCTGAATCTGAGATTTTCACCGAGAGCTAAATCGGATATTTTCACTGAGTACAAAATCTGAGATTTGGGCCGTAGCTACTTTGATTTCTGGGTTCCCTCCATTTTCGCGGCTTCATTGCCAAGACCCTAGCCCGACTGAGTAGTCTTTCCCTGATCCTCCCACTTCCTGGGGACTCTCTGCAGGCGATTATTAGATTATTAGAAATTATTAGACTTTGTTAGAAATTATGAGAAATTATTACCAGGTAATAATAATTATTAGAAATTATTAGAAATTATTAGTTATTACCCATTATTAGATCTAATAATACGTAATAATCAGGCTAATAATATCTAATAAAATCTAATCAAATCTAATAATAATTATTACATGCCAACCGTGGGTATAATATGATACTTCCTCCCGTGACGGTACCGCTCTTGGGGGGCAGGGAAAAAAGCGAAGGATGAAAAGCAAGGGTGAGGTCCGTCCCCTTCGATGTGGTTGTTGCAAACGAATATGCTCCGAGGGTAATCAACAAACCACGAAAGGGCTCCAAGCGCGGCACGTCAAGTGACCCACCGCCAGCAGCAAAGAAACGAAAGTGCACCAGATGTGGTGATTCGGGTCACAACGTTTTGACATGCAAGAAGCAGGATGATACATAGCAGATCGGTGAATGTCGTTTTCCCTTGTTCCCTTATCAAACAAAGATGGAACCAAAGAAAAACACCGAATTCCAATGTGGAGAGCGGCTCACAACATGTACTTTCCGGACAAGAAGATGCCACATGTCACCACATGACACGGAAGATTTGTGTTTGCCCAAGATCATCCATTCTCTGTCGCCTGCGTCTCGACCCTGAGACGTGAATCTGAAAGTAACACCTCCCGCTTCAGGCTGCCCGTGATGCAGTCTGCATCTGATTGCTACCACCCACACATTGTGTTCGTGTCGTTGTACATTTTAGCCGCTCACCCAATGACACAGATGGTTGGACGGCTCTGCATATTGCCAGCGAGGTTGGTCACTCAGAAGTTGTCAAGGAATTGATCGCAGCTGGTGCCAACGTCGACGTGCAGAACAGTATGTTTTACGATGCGAAGAATGTTTTTGTTCATGTGGGTGCTATGAGGCCCCCACGTGCGAGGCAGATGACACCACAGAAGAGGCATAGGTATTGCAGAAGGGGGTACAGCTACTGGACGTCCGGCTCAGCAAACTTTGCTGGAACCCGGTGAGCCCTCCTTCTAAATTCCTACCCGGCCAACCGATATATTCCTGGAGAGCGTTCGTTTGCCTTTGTGGAATTCCCACGATGGATCGCAAGAATTCTCCGCCGGCTACTCACTCAGGCATGGGCACATGCTTCTGTCTTTCCAGCTCAGGAGAAAGGGGAAAAGGGGAGAAATCACTTCCGTTGGGGTAACCCCCCCGAGATAGCCACGGTTGGTGAGAGAACAGGCTAGCCCAGGAGGTCACACCGCCGGACCCATGACGCCAGTCAGAACAAAGCTCCTGACCGCCAGTGACATATCCGAAAAGTTTTGTTCGGTGAGAGATGCCAACGGCACCCGCGATGGCAGATCAGCGGGATTCCCTGCACTCCAGTCCCACCTAACGGACAGCGCAACCTTCAGTTGCTGCAAACACAACAAAGCACGAACAACCGCATCGTTCAAGATATGCGATCGTAAACACGCGCCCTTTCGGGCCACCCCTTGCACAGAGGTGTTGTCCACGATGACCGTTACCGTGGACCCGGCGTACGCCGGCGAGATGGCCTTCACGGATCTCTCGAAGGCCATAGCTTCAAGCTGGTTTATGTGGAGGCGCTTCTCCACACGATTCCAACAAGAGCCGACGACTACCATGTCGTTGGTGTCGACGTCGACGAGTACACCTCCCCAACCATCAAGGCTGGCATCCACGAACACTGCCAACTTCGGCGATTGAGCAGCGACTGGAACAATTCGGCGACGCTGAACACGCTGCATCCACGAGGGGAGCGCGCGCTGCAGACCGTGTGACAGAACCACGTTCTCGTCAAGACACTTCTCGCCCCGATTGAGGGCGTTCGTCAGTCGAAAGAACTTCAGGGCGAAGTAGTACTCGCCCACGTAGACTCCGGCAATCGCCGACGCGTGCAGCAAACGACCAGCCAGGGATTTGATTTCGGCGGCTGACATCTTACCCGCTCGAACACTCTCCTCGGCGCGCTGCAAACGCGATTGCATCTTGGCGGAGACGCCCACGGTGCCGTCGCTATGCTTCCAGTCGACGCCAAGAAACTCATAGCGGCATGCCGCGTTCCTCGTATCCGCAGCCTTCGACGTAATGCGTGCCTCGGCAGCCAAGGCGTCCGGATACGACGTCGCCTTCAACACGAGATTGCGTGGCCCCGCGTATCTGATGTTGTCCACCCAGACGTGAACCAGCACCTCCGATGACACTGCATGCTTGCCGTCGACGTAATCTGGGTGCCCCGCGGTCGTCGACGCCAATGTGTACATCAGCTCGGGTGCACACGAATGGCCAATCGGTAGCCTCGTCAATTGCCACCAGTTGCCGTCGCCGTCGCTGAAAGGCGAAAAGTCGGCGAGACGCAGCTGGAATCTCCATCCCGTAGAACCCACACCTGAAGTCCCGGGTCGAGCCGCACTCTCGATTCACCGCGTGCAGATACTTCGACACGTGGCTAAGGGGGACGTGAGCCTCGTATCCGTCCGCTTCGACCACCCGGTTCGCGTCGTACGTCCACAGGATGAACCGCTGGCGGAGCTTGCGTTCCTTCTCCTCGACGACTGTGAACGGCACGTTCATGTCTCTACCCGGACCAGCGGCACGTTCCGCGATTCCGTGCTCTTCCAGCTCAAACGCATGCGCCGCCTCGAAACGGGAACGACCCGGAGGTGAAGACGTCTTCGAAGGGAACGTCTGCGGGTAAAACGTCCGGGACCAAGTCTCATCGAACCTCTTCCTCGTCGGCGCGTTCATTCGTCGGCGAAGAACCGCAACGTCCATTGATGGTACCGAGTCGACGTGCAGCGGCGACTTCTTCTCTTCCTCTGTCCCCGGAAGCCGGGTCCGCTTCCCCCTCCGAAGGATGGAGTACCGCTGGTGTTGATGGACGACAAGCCGCCGGGGTCCGGATCGGGGTGCTTGCACATAGGGGGGTGCCTCCGCTTCTTGTCCGACTTCCTCCTCCTCAGAGGTACCTTGTCACGTCCCCGGTCTGAAGAACCCGCGCCAGCGCCACCGGATCCGACGTGTACCTGACCGTCATGTTGGCCACGGTCGGATCGGCGTCGTTCGTGTGCTTCGCCAGGCGCGAAATCAACTGCAGCGCGAACGGAGCTCCCGCAGCCTTCATGTTCATCAAGTGGTCGATGGCGCCCCTCTTCACGCTGTGCGCGGAGTACAGCTTCGTCGCGTTGTCCGCTCCGAGCAGTCTGCTGAACTGATCCGTCGAGAGGGGGCACAACTGTTGAAAGTTCCCGAGGCCCCGCAGCAACTCCGCGATCTCCCGGGTCAGCGGTCCCCGGATCGCAACTACCTTGCTTCTGCAGAACGGGTTGCCCCGACGGCCCTTCGGCAGCGTGTTCCAGTCGACCACTAATCTCCGTGTTCGAGATGAGAGGAAAACACGCACGGGAGAGATTTTGAACGTCGCCCCACCGCGAAGCCGTCTTCCACGCGATCAAAACTGCCGCACGCACGCGAGGAGTCTGTCGGAATGCCCAAGCTAACAACACCTCCCTCGGCACTGATAGGGCTTGCTCCAGGGGAATATTGCCTCCTGAACCACGGAGGACCGTGGCCAACGATAGGAGGGGCCGGGCATCCACCCCAAGGTGGCCAAAGACCGCTGAAAGGAGGCGGGTATACGCCAGCATGCCCTGCGGCTCGACCACTGTCGCCACGACAAATTGGGTTGCTGTATCCGGATCCGCCGGCAATCCCTGCATATCCGGCCATGCCTGGAAGCGGTGCCACAAATTCTGGCGGTCCTGCACTGTCGAATCCGCCCATGCCTTGCCAACAAAATGGCGCAGGCGTTGCATCGCCTCCTCGGACGAAACCCGCCGTTCCCGGTGCTTCGCCTGCACCCCACGCGGCACCGTGGTTCCAACCCTGCTGGCGATCAGGTCAAACATCGCCCGTCCGATTGCTGTTGGCCGACTTCCGAGCACGGGCGTTGAACCTCGAAAGCGCGTGAAGCTGGTTTTCGCGCTTCCGGGTAAACTTACGTTCACCGGTCGGGCACCGGCGAGCTGTCGCGGCCGACCGTTCCTTACTGGCAGATGCGGGAGTGTCGCCTCCCACCGGGCCCGGGGGAGGGCCAGTCACTTTCCCCCGGGTCTCACGTTTCCCTGAGCCGCGGCGTATCCTTTCTTGCTACCTTTGCCGCCGAATCGCGGACGTGCACTCCCACTTCTTGGCCCGCGCACACTCGACCTTGGCAGCTGCCCTCTCCATCGGGTCGTCCGACGTCTGAGCCAGCTCGCCGCGCGCGGCAGTTGTTTCGTGCACCAGTAGTGGTGCAGCCTGACCTCCTGCAGGAGGTTGTTGCCCAAACGTACAATCTCCAAATTGTACGTCCAGCCACCACCGTGCGCGACTCCCTCAACCCAGTCGCGCAAGCGCCCGAAGCTGCCGGCCAGCGCCGTACCGTTCAGGTACTTGAGACGGAGGTCTTGTACAAGCCCGGCAACGTCCGTTGCCATGGCTCCTTCCCACTCTCGGACGTCTGTTGCGTCCTCCGTGTAGCCAGCAAATGCCGGCCTCGTCGAACTCGAAGTCGCGGGCTGGCCGCGAGGCTGAAGCCCGTCTCCCGCTGGAGCGCAAGAAGAGTCGGCATTTTTCCTCCGGCCAGTGCTGCTGCGGAGCGGGCGGCCATGCAGCTGCTTGCGCCTTCACCGTTTGCAACTCCTGCTGCACCTGTTGCAACCTCTGCATCATCATTTCCTGCTGGCGCTGTTGTTGCATGAGTATTTGCTGCAACTGCTGTTGTGTCGTTGCCTCGCCAAACGACTTACTCGATGCATCCTCCTTCGGCCTCGGACCTGGTGGCGGCACCACGAAACCCGGAACCACCTTCGCGACGGCCTTGTTTACGGACAAGGCATCCTTGCTCTCCAGCATGAGCAACACCGCCAGAAGGTGCTGCAGATCGAACCCTGCCACCTCCGCAAACATGATTTCGAGCACGTCGATTCGACCGATCTTTCATGCCTACAGGTATCCGCCGAAGTTCTCAAGCCTCCGGACCGTCGTCGGGTATGGATGCACGCCCTCGCTCGCACGCCACTCCCTGTACGTGGCCGTGTTCGAGTTGTTGACCCTCCTGGTGCCTGCAGTCGTGTACAGGCTCCTCATGCGAGGGCGGGCCGCATCAGGGGGACGTCCTCGAGGGCACGCTTTAGCGCCCGCCGCTGAGACGTTGACCTCTTCTCAACCGGTGTTGCGGGACTGCCCAGCGCAGGAGAGCTCTGATCACGCGCTCTCACCAAGTCCTGTACTCTGCGGTACAGCTCAGGACTGGGCACACGCACCGGAAGTGCCCACATCGGAAGCCTCTCCAGTGTCAGAAGGGTCGTATCGTCCGGGAGGCCTCGGAGGCTTCTACTCCCGTCTTGCGCTCCATCGTCGGAATTCCACAAAAGGCAACCGAACGCTCTCCAGGAATATATCGGTTGGCCGGGTAGGAATTTCTTTTCAAATGTCGCAATCGCCTCTTCCGACGTCGGACGTTTGGGATTGCAGATACCCTGCGGCACTAAGGGCAGCTTGGAAGAAGAGGTTTGGTGAGGACGATTATGCTGACAAACGTAAGTTTAAGGTAAGAGATATGGAAGGTTTTTGCGTCGTCGCCCGTTTCGGTCGCTGCGAAGTCGTACTCGCCAACGGTCCGCACGAAGCCGAAGATCTGACGGGACTGTGCGGCGCCTCGGGGCTCGTCGCTCTCAGGGTCAGGCGCCGCTCTCTTCAACGCTCTGATCAACCTGCGGATGTCGTCAGCAAACCATCCGCCGTGTCCTCGGCTAAGATGGCGTTGATGATGTTGTGGGGCGCCTTGTACGCCTCGGCGTGGATCTGCAGCTGCTGGGTGAGCACTTCACTCTCCATGCAGTCGATCCTGACGGAGGATGTCCGCGTCGGCGAGGGCGGCGTGAGGGTTGGATGGACTCTGTCCAAGGCAAAAGGGACGTGCAGTAGATACCTCACCTTTGAAAGCATCAATCTGTTGCCTGCCCCCTTTGCTCCTGCCGGATGGACCCGACAGCGTGCCAGAGTCAATTCTGTACTGCCCTGTTGAGGTCTTTTCCCTTCTGAAACTCATGGCCAAGGGGGAACGCCTCTTGTGCCCGTTTCCCGTCCATGCCTCGTTTAGGGATGCCCTCCGCGGGACCGCGGGGAAGCGGGGCATCCTGCAGCCGTTCAACGACGGCGACGGCTCGGGACGGACGAGGGCGCGTTTTCTAACCCACAGTGCCCGGATAGATGGTTGTTGCATCCCTTCTGAAAGCGGGTATGGACCCCATGCAGGTTCAAAAGATGGGTGATCGGGCATCAGGAGACATGGTGACCCACTACGACGAGAAAGTCCTAAGGGACCCAGGGTGTGTTGAGGCGTAAAAAGCTTACACCGAGCCACTCGAAGTTCTCGTACAGAAAGTGAAGAACAAGAAGGCAACCCGTGTCCCCGACGTCGACGGCGAGACATGCCACCGAAGAACGGAGGGCTCCACAAAAGAGCTCTACGTTTTCCCAAGTGTGATGGATGTGGCTCTTAAGCTAGCCCAACGGTCGAAGAGAACAGGCGACGAAATAAGGTTAAAAGTCCGCACGCCCATTCAACCAGCCTTTGCGGGAGTCCCATATATTTTACTACTTTTTACAAAGTTGCCCACTATATTTACTAATTCTCACAAACATGCCCCTTGATAGTTCTTACTTTTTACAAACATGCCCATGAAGTTTCCCCTTTTTACAAACATGCCTGCATAGCTTCCATTTCTTACAAACACATGCCCATGAAGTTTTCACTTCTTACAAGGTTGCCCGATATAATTTACAGATCTTACAAACATGCTCCGGGTTCCCAGGTTCTCACTCGAGAACCAACTAAAGATGCTCAAGGGAACAAAGGTCTGGTGCGGCAGGCTGATGTGTGTATCACCAAGCCTCGTTTCGATATACACACCACAAACGGCGCTCTAAGGGAAGCTCGGGGAACATCATTCAGCTGCTGAACTCTCTGCGTGAAAAGACAGCTGAGCGTTTTGCACGCGGAAGGGCTGTAACCGGGGAGGGGGGTCGTTGACCTGGTTGCCCTAACCATATTTTGCCGCTTATTCCAGGAGGGCAAAGGTGCTCAAGGTTGTCCAGGCTAACACACAATCAAGAAAGGTCAAGGATACAAAAACGAGGTATGCGGTGTCTTTGGATGCCTGGACAGTTCCTGCGCGCATGCTGTCGCAGTCATAGCAAGATGAATGAAAAAAGACCCCGCCTCGTTTATCCATGCCGTTCATTTGAAGGAATCCATCCGTGAGACTTACGCCGCCCATGAAGTGCCCGTGCCTTGCAACCCTTGAGTGCAAGTACCGTATTTCTAAAAATGTTGGCCGGAAATAAACCTGGCGCCCCCCCAAAAACCGGGCAAAACCGCCAGGTTTATTTCCGGCCACCATTTTTGCAGGTTTTTTGGGTACTTAGCAGATTTCCCCCCCTCAACCACCCAGAATCGCTCGCCGTCCCTACTCGGTACCCAGCTGGTGGTGGACATGAGGCTTGCGGAGTCGTGTCTTTGATGAACGTCTGACATGTCCCGGTCTATGCATCCTTCTCTGTTCGCAGCTGTCTCGGCGCACAACAACAGTTGGAAGGTTCCTCTTTGATATGTTGATGTGCGTTGGATCCGGGGTGCTCCTCCCAGAAGCCAAGTCCAGAACTTCTTTGATTGGAGGTGGCAGCAACCCACGTGGAACCATCTCGTGCTAAACCCTCGTTAACATTTCCCTGTAACATTTCCCTGCTCTCATCTCTCGGTGCAAAGAAGTCACTGCAAGCACCAAGTATCCTGCTGAGAATCGCTCCCTTCTCAACGAGGTGCACAGCACGTGGTCGTCGCGGCACCGCCTCCATATATATGCTTGACCTGAAGTCGTGATGAGGTGCTGGTTTGTAGACATTCAAGTGTACCGGACCCCCGTCTTGCCTACCTTGCCGATGCTGTTGTGAATCTTCTTGGTCTTCTTCGTGCGGCTGGTCATCCTCAAGTTACCCAACCGTAGCCCTGAAAACCGTAGGCTGAAAAGCGACAGTTCGGGAGCAGGAATCCTTGGAATACAGGAGCTGAAGGAAATGAGGAACAGCGGGTCGCAGGATACCAGTCTTGTGGTGAAGGAAAGTAGCACAGATGGCCAAATACCGTGTTCCCGGCCACTTCCGTAGGTCCAAAGTACCCCTTTTCGAAAGTCTTTTCCCTGGAGAGTATTAGGCATGCAATATTTTTTGATCGATCAACGCAATCGCTCGCGGGAGCGAGGCCGGGCACAGTCGCTGGTGGGTCCTTCCACCGTGGCAAAAGGCGGCAGAGCCGACGAAACTCGAGTCGACCATGAGCATCATCACGGTAAGTCGGCAACGACGTGGCTCCTCAACCGGATTCCCGCTCTTACTCTCCAAGACCAAAGCTCCACTTGGACGTGCTTTTGGGTGGCTTGGGATGGCCCTGGGAGGCTAAGAAGTCGTCGGTGATGGCGATCATGACGGCCCGTGGATACATCTAAGCCGTCGGCGATCCCAGCAAACCCTTGCGCTATCCCTGTAGCGCGGGAGAACAGCTTCCGGTGAAGGCCCTGCCTGACTAGGTGTAGTATGAAATCTGCTAAGTACAACTTGCTTTTACCAAAAAAATGTTGGTTGGAAAAAATGTTGGCCGGAAATAAACCTGGCGCCCCCCCAAAACCGCCACGATTATTACCTATTATTAGATTTCCGAAATCCGCCCCAAATTATTAGATTTTATTAGAAATTATTAGATATTATTACCTGGTTCCTGAAATTATTAGATATTATTACCTGATTATTAGAAGTTATTACCTATTGTTAGATATTATTACCAGGTAATAATCCATTATTACCCGACTTTCCCATGCATTCTCACAGCAAAAGTGCCCCTAGGAGTGGAAGGTGATCGTCACAGTGGGTGTTGGTGCGTCCAAGCTGTTCCTTTCATCCCGTTCGCAATTCCGTTAGTTGCTAAGTCGAAATGGAAGGATGCCAAAAGAGGTAGGAGAGGTTTGAGGCAAGATCCCGGCAGAGGACGATGATGTGGCATGTGGGGTATGCGACCTCTACCCGCCAGAACCCGTATTCTTAGGGCAGAATGGGGGTTTAACTTCATCTGGGAAACCTTCTTTTGAGCACGAATCCCGCTCGCTGGGCATACAGTCCGTTGCATGTGGTCTTCGATGATGTGCGTGGTGCGTTTCGGCATTCGCTGGAACCCGACCGAAGCAGACAATAAGATCCCGGTGTCATTTCACTTTCATCTGCACACAGAATGTACGGCCTCCTTGGAATCTTCTGCCGGTTCTTCGGGCTGTCTTCTGCAAGCACCATTGTCACGTCCTGCCTTTTCACCACGGCTTGCCCACAACCGCTTTGATGAAGCGCTGGGACTTGCGGTGATTAAGTGCACTATGGGGCGACACTAATACAATATCATTGCCTAAAAGCACCTTGGCATCACCGCTTGGCTTGCACTGCCAGGCCACCCAGTCTCTTGCCTGGCATGGATTCTGGTGTTGTTTTCGTGTCTCTTCTTCTTTGCGTTTGTCGCCATTGAGCATCGTCCGGGACCGTGATGTTTTCTGGGCGGGCGCCGGGTTTGCGCTCACGAACTCGCAGATTTTGAACTCGCATGAGAGTTTTGGGCTGAGTGCAAAATGTGAGATGGAAGGAACAATCTGCAGATCTTCACCGAAAGCTGAATCTGAGATTTTCACCGAGAGCTAAATCGGATATTTTCACTGAGTACAAAATCTGAGATTTGGGCCGTAGCTACTTTGATTTCTGGGTTCCCTCCATTTTCGCGGCTTCATTGCCAAGACCCTAGCCCGACTGAGTAGTCTTTCCCTGATCCTCCCACTTCCTGGGGACTCTCTGCAGGCGATTATTAGATTATTAGAAATTATTAGACTTTGTTAGAAATTATGAGAAATTATTACCAGGTAATAATAATTATTAGAAATTATTAGAAATTATTAGTTATTACCCATTATTAGCATACTATGCAGTCCGCCGCATTCCGCGCAGATTTTTTTTTTTTCCGCCGACGACTCCTACCCGCACCCCACACGCACCCCACCCGCACTCCACACGGACTCGGTGTGAGTCCGTGTGGAGTGCGGGTGGGGTGCGGGTGAACGTTTTCCAATGAAAAATACTCAGTAGTCTTAGTATTTATTCGTGGACTTTTACTTCCATTCCTGCACATAACAGTCATTGTGAACCTTTTCATTGCGGCTGCGGAGACCAGCAGCACAATTATGGTGATGATGGTGAGCGGTCAAGTATCCTTGCCACACTCGGGAAGAGCTTATGGCCACTATGAGCCCACCTCCAACCGCGAGTGGGCTCTGTGTCTGCCGGTCGCAGCCCACGGGCGCACAACTGTTCAATCAGGGTGTGGCCACAGCGGCGCACTGCCTCATGTGCACTGCGTATGTGCACGGTCCCGACTGCTTCCGATCCCCTGTGCCCATCTGTGCCGGGTTGAACAGCCAGGACAAGGACCCGTTATCACTTCTCAGCGACACCAGCGGTATGCCGCGTACATTGTGGCGTACACACGGGGAGTAATCCCACTCGAGGACAGTGTTGGCGACCGAGTCTTCCGCCACGGAACGCAGTTCGCCATGACAATCCGCAATGCCGACTCACGGTCTCTTGGTGTTCTTCTCTACCCGGCTGGACCATGCGCCAAGAAACCTGATCCAGGAAGATGCGCATGGAAACGAGAAAAGCACAAAGGGATATGTGCGTAACTTCGTCGTGGCTGAAGAGGGGAAAGATGGGAAACAGGGGAAAGAACACTTCCGGGGACCTCTCGTGGTGCACACTCTTCCCGGGTTTCGGTCCAGCGAGCCACGCTGTAGCATGGTGCGCTAAAAAAAGCCACTCCAGGAGTCCCGGAAAAACACTGAAAGTAGGAAAGTAGGAAAAAGGCTTGCACTTTTGTTCTCAGATGCCTGTTATTGAGAATCACACCCGAGACAGCGAATGTTCGTCGTCGAAGTCTTTGAACCTCCTGGAACAGGGGAAACAGGGGAGAGAACACTTCCGGGGACCTCTCGTGGCTTTCACTCTTCCGGTCCAGCGAGCCACACTGTAGCAGGGTGCGCTCAGAAAAGTCACTCCGGGAGTCCCGGAAAAACACTGAACGTAGAAAAAAGGCTTGCACTGTTGTGTTCTCAGATGCCTGTTATTGAGAATCACACCCGAGACAGCGAATGTTCGTCGTCGAAGTCCTTGAACCTCCCAGAGATGTCTTTGTTGCAGTAGTAAAGGGCTGTCGTCTCGTATGCAGAAGGGTTGATTCTCCCCCCTCTCTCATTTGAGATTGCCCCCAACTGGCTGAACACGGCGTCCACCCGCGTTACACTGACGGGCAGGTACAACAGCGTGAGAGCTACGGCTGAGAGATCCGGCCATACCTGCTTCTTCGAAGTCCAGAATGCTTCGGCATCCTTCCATTTCGTCAGGACGCTGATCGAAACCTTCAGGTACTCGCCCAGTTGGGTTTTGGCGTCGCGGTGAAACACGCCCTTGAATGTGTCCGTGATTGACTCCACTGAGGGGATGGCAATTCCCGCTGCCTTCTTCGTACCCAGCTTCTCAGGGCAAAAGAGCCACATGGATTTGAAGATGTCCCGGGAAAGATAGGTGCTCCACATCTCTTTCAGGACGGCGGAGAGATCGTTGCCAACGGCCTTCATGGCTTTTGCAACCATGGCGGGGAGTTCCGCTGCAAGGGGCTTGCGCGCGGGTGGATCAGCAGCAAAACTGAAAAGGGGCATGACGGGTTCCATGGCTTCCAAGGCCGTTACAAGAGCTGCACACGTTTCTGTGACGTCTGCATCGCTGAACTTCCCCGCAAGTAGTTGGATACTCTCGGGTGTGGTGTTCCTTTTCAGTTCTTTCTCAAGAAATGCTGGAAGAGACTGCAGGCGGGGGACCAGGTGGGCAAGGCATCTGAAGGTGGAATCCCACCTCGTGTCGTTGATAGAGGGGGGGTATTCCGGGCTGGGACGTTGCTCGCGTTGTGGTTCTGGTGTCAAGTCCACTGGCACGTTCTCATTTTGAGCTTGCGTCAACCTCTCCTTTGCACGCTCCAACATGTCTCCATCTCCTTCACCAAGACACTCAAGGATGTCAGCTTCGACGTCTTCGCCATCCTCGTGCAACGACAGCAGGGCAGTCAGCTTTTGGGCGATCGGAATCTCGTCTTCTGTAGCGGCTGCATCGACATCATGGGTCACGACTGCCTTCTGCGCCTGCACCCACCGAACCTCACGCGTGGGTGCTTTGTAGAAAGCGTTGCTGAAGAGACGCAGTGTGTCGTGGGCGTTCGGGTGACTCAGCTTGAACCACGGCTTGATGGCATTTTTCAGATGGTGACCGAAGCAGTATATCACAATGCCCTCCCAGTCCTGAAGGGCGACCACGTTCGTCGACGCCTTGTCAACGACGATGTAAGCGACGTTGGGTATCTTGATCCCGTAGTCCTTGAGGACGTTGGCAACAAACTCCGACTGAGAGGTTGTGTCCAAGGCTTCACCGTCCTCTCCAACGCGAAGTCCCAGCAAGTATGCTCGTCCCTTGTCGTATGCGACCACTGCCAATGCCTGCTCCTTGAGCTCGTCGATGATGGATCCATCAAACCCAATGCCAAACGATGTCCCGATCGTCTCTATTAGATCCTTCTGCATCTGCGTCTTCGCATCGCACCCCCGACTCATATCCATGAGCGTCCTCGTGTGGGGAATTGCCGGGGAGACATGCTTTCTGAAAAAGACACGCATGCAAGCCACTGCCCCTGCCTTCATGCCGGCCATCGCAACCAACCTCGTGAAGTCCTGTACGGCGGTCCCCTTTTCAGTGACGTTTGCGGTACCGGCGTCAACGTCCACAACAACCGCGCCAGCCTTTTTTTGTGCCACCAGAAGTGTGTGCCTCTTCTTGTGTTCTTCGTAGGTGTGATGCTTCTTGCACGTGGTGCTGTCGAGGTAGTTGATTTTCTTTTGGCATGAACCGCACCAGATCACTTCTTCCTGCAACGTGACGTTGGGGTCTCTGAGTGCTAACGACTTCCAAGATGAAGGGAGGTCCTTCACCTTCCTGAGCTCCAAGCCTTCCTTTTCTGCGTCTGTGAGCTTGTTCATCCTTTTTACGGCTGTAATCAGCAGATTGTGGCGTTTGCTGCCGGCCACTGCAACCTTCGCTGCGCCCTTCGCCAGCCCCTTTCGGAGCTGCAGCTTAGACGGTCTTTTGACCACCTTTGTCTGCGAGGCTGGCGTACCAGCCTGTGAGGCTGACCCGCCGGCCTGTGAACCTGCATCTTCTGTCTGTGAACCTGCATCTTCTGTCTGTGAACCTGCATCGTCAGCCTGTGAGGCTGCCTCGACTGCCTCAAAGAGCGGACCAAGAACCGACGAGACCGACATCGGGACGGACGAGCCACCTTCGGAATCGCTGGTCGGTGCTTCACTGTTCGGTGCTTCGCTAGTCGGTGCTTCGCTGCTGGACTCCGCATCCTGCATGGCCTGGCTCATTGTCACCCTTCTCTTCTTGTTGGACGGTTCAGACTTGCCGGCCTTCGCCTTGTTTTTCGAGCCCTTAGGCCTTCCCATCCCCCCCCCCCTTCGAAGTTGTGTGTTTGTTTCCTGTGTTCTTGCTGCTGGTCTCCGCAACCGCAATGACCAAGTTCGCAACGACTGTTATGTGCAAGAATAGAAATACTAAGAATACGAAGCAATACTAAGGATACTGAGTATTTTCATTGGAAAACGTTCACCCGCACCCCACCCGCACCCCAGACGGACTCACCCCGATTCCGTGTAAGTCCGTGTGGGAGTATTTTTAGTCCGTGTAAGTCGGGCGGAATGCGGCGGACTGCATAGTATGTATTAGATCTAATAATACGTAATAATCAGGCAAATAATATCTAATAAAATCTAATCAAATCTAATAATAATTATTACATGCCAACCGTGGGTATAATATGATACTTCCTCCCGTGACGGTACCGCTCTTGGGGGGCAGGGAAAAAAGCGAAGGATGAAAAGCAAGGGTGAGGTCCGTCCCCTTCGATGTGGTTGTTGCAAACGAATATGCTCCGAGGGTAATCAACAAACCACGAAAGGGCTCCAAGCGCGGCACGTCAAGTGACCCACCGCCAGCAGCAAAGAAACGAAAGTGCACCAGATGTGGTGATTCGGGTCACAACGTTTTGACATGCAAGAAGCAGGATGATACATAGCAGATCGGTGAATGTCGTTTTCCCTTGTTCCCTTATCAAACAAAGATGGAACCAAAGAAAAACACCGAATTCCAATGTGGAGAGCGGCTCACAACATGTACTTTCCGGACAAGAAGATGCCACATGTCACCACATGACACGGAAGATTTGTGTTTGCCCAAGATCATCCATTCTCTGTCGCCTGCGTCTCGACCCTGAGACGTGAATCTGAAAGTAACACCTCCCGCTTCAGGCTGCCCGTGATGCAGTCTGCATCTGATTGCTACCACCCACACATTGTGTTCGTGTCGTTGTACATTTTAGCCGCTCACCCAATGACACAGATGGTTACACGGCTCTGTATATTGCCAGCCAGAACGGTCACTCGGAAGTTGTCAAGGAATTGATCGCAGCTGGTGCCAAGGTCGACGTGCAGAACAAGTATGTTTTACGATGCGAAGAATGTTTTTTGTTCATGTGGGTGCTATGAGGCCCCCACGTGCGAGGCAGATGACACCACAGAAGAGGCATAGGTATTGCAGAAGGGGGTACAGCTACTGGACGTCCGGCTCAGCAAACTTTGCTGGAACCCGGTGAGCCCTCCTTCTAAATTCCTACCCGGCCAACCGATATATTCCTGGAGAGCGTTCGTTTGCCTTTGTGGAATTCCCACGATGGATCGCAAGAATTCTCCGCCGGCTACTCACTCAGGCATGGGCACATGCTTCTGTCTTTCCAGCTCAGGAGAAAGGGGAAAAGGGGAGAAATCACTTCCGTTGGGGTAACCCCCCCGAGATAGCCACGGTTGGTGAGAGAACAGGCTAGCCCAGGAGGTCACACCGCCGGACCCATGACGCCAGTCAGAACAAAGCTCCTGACCGCCAGTGACATATCCGAAAAGTTTTGTTCGGTGAGAGATGCCAACGGCACCCGCGATGGCAGATCAGCGGGATTCCCTGCGCTCCAGTCCCACCTAACGGACAGCGCAACCTTCAGTTGCTGCAAACACAACAAAGCACGAACAACCGCATCGTTCAAGATATGCGATCGTAAACACGCGCCCTTTCGGGCCACCCCTTGCACAGAGGTGTTGTCCACGATGACCGTTACCGTGGACCCGGCGTACGCCGGCGAGATGGCCTTCACGGATCTCTCGAAGGCCATAGCTTCAAGCTGGTTTATGTGGAGGCGCTTCTCCACACGATTCCAACAAGAGCCGACGACTACCATGTCGTTGGTGTCGACGTCGACGAGTACACCTCCCCAACCATCAAGGCTGGCATCCACGAACACTGCCAACTTCGGCGATTGAGCAGCGACTGGAACAATTCGGCGACGCTGAACACGCTGCATCCACGAGGGGAGCGCGCGCTGCAGACCGTGTGACAGAACCACGTTCTCGTCAAGACACTTCTCGCCCCGATTGAGGGCGTTCGTCAGTCGAAAGAACTTCAGGGCGAAGTAGTACTCGCCCACGTAGACTCCGGCAATCGCCGACGCGTGCAGCAAACGACCAGCCAGGGATTTGATTTCGGCGGCTGACATCTTACCCGCTCGAACACTCTCCTCGGCGCGCTGCAAACGCGATTGCATCTTGGCGGAGACGCCCACGGTGCCGTCGCTATGCTTCCAGTCGACGCCAAGAAACTCATAGCGGCATGCCGCGTTCCTCGTATCCGCAGCCTTCGACGTAATGCGTGCCTCGGCAGCCAAGGCGTCCGGATACGACGTCGCCTTCAACACGAGATTGCGTGGCCCCGCGTATCTGATGTTGTCCACCCAGACGTGAACCAGCACCTCCGATGACACTGCATGCTTGCCGTCGACGTAATCTGGGTGCCCCGCGGTCGTCGACGCCAATGTGTACATCAGCTCGGGTGCACACGAATGGCCAATCGGTAGCCTCGTCAATTGCCACCAGTTGCCGTCGCCGTCGCTGAAAGGCGAAAAGTCGGCGAGACGCAGCTGGAATCTCCATCCCGTAGAACCCACACCTGAAGTCCCGGGTCGAGCCGCACTCTCGATTCACCGCGTGCAGATACTTCGACACGTGGCTAAGGGGGACGTGAGCCTCGTATCCGTCCGCTTCGACCACCCGGTTCGCGTCGTACGTCCACAGGATGAACCGCTGGCGGAGCTTGCGTTCCTTCTCCTCGACGACTGTGAACGGCACGTTCATGTCTCTACCCGGACCAGCGGCACGTTCCGCGATTCCGTGCTCTTCCAGCTCAAACGCATGCGCCGCCTCGAAACGGGAACGACCCGGAGGTGAAGACGTCTTCGAAGGGAACGTCTGCGGGTAAAACGTCCGGGACCAAGTCTCATCGAACCTCTTCCTCGTCGGCGCGTTCATTCGTCGGCGAAGAACCGCAACGTCCATTGATGGTACCGAGTCGACGTGCAGCGGCGACTTCTTCTCTTCCTCTGTCCCCGGAAGCCGGGTCCGCTTCCCCCTCCGAAGGATGGAGTACCGCTGGTGTTGATGGACGACAAGCCGCCGGGGTCCGGATCGGGGTGCTTGCACATAGGGGGGTGCCTCCGCTTCTTGTCCGACTTCCTCCTCCTCAGAGGTACCTTGTCACGTCCCCGGTCTGAAGAACCCGCGCCAGCGCCACCGGATCCGACGTGTACCTGACCGTCATGTTGGCCACGGTCGGATCGGCGTCGTTCGTGTGCTTCGCCAGGCGCGAAATCAACTGCAGCGCGAACGGAGCTCCCGCAGCCTTCATGTTCATCAAGTGGTCGATGGCGCCCCTCTTCACGCTGTGCGCGGAGTACAGCTTCGTCGCGTTGTCCGCTCCGAGCAGTCTGCTGAACTGATCCGTCGAGAGGGGGCACAACTGTTGAAAGTTCCCGAGGCCCCGCAGCAACTCCGCGATCTCCCGGGTCAGCGGTCCCCGGATCGCAACTACCTTGCTTCTGCAGAACGGGTTGCCCCGACGGCCCTTCGGCAGCGTGTTCCAGTCGACCACTATATGCTTGACCTGAAGTCGTGATGAGGTGCTGGTTTGTAGACATTCAAGTGTACCGGACCCCCGTCTTGCCTACCTTGCCGATGCTGTTGTGAGTCTTCTTTGTCTTCTTCGTGCGGCTGGTCATCCTCAAGTTACCCAACCGTAGCCCTGAAAACCGTAGGCTGAAAAGCGACAGTTCGGGAGCAGGAATCCTTGGAATACAGGAGCTGAAGGAAATGAGGAACAGCGGGTCGCAGGATACCAGTCTTGTGGTGAAGGAAAGTAGCACAGATGGCCAAATACCGTGTTCCCGGCCACTTCCGTAGGTCCAAAGTACCCCTTTTCGAAAGTCTTTTCCCTGGAGAGTATTAGGCATGCAATATTTTCTGATCGATCAACGCAATCGCTCGCGGGAGCGAGGCCGGGCACAGTCGCTGGTGGGTCCTTCCACCGTGGCAAAAGGCGGCAGAGCCGACGAAACTCGAGTCGACCATGAGCATCATCACGGTAAGTCGGCAACGACGTGGCTCCTCAACCGGATTCCCGCTCTTACTCTCCAAGACCAAAGCTCCACTTGGACGTGCTTTTGGGTGGCTTGGGATGGCCCTGGGAGGCTAAGAAGTCGTCGGTGATGGCGATCATGACGGCCCGTGGATACATCTAAGCCGTCGGCGATCCCAGCAAACCCTTGCGCTATCCCTGTAGCGCGGGAGAACAGCTTCCGGTGAAGGCCCTGCCTGACTAGGTGTAGTATGAAATCTGCTAAGTACAACTTGCTTTTACCAAAAAAATGTTGGTTGGAAAAAATGTTGGCCGGAAATAAACCTGGCGCCCCCCCAAAACCGCCACGATTATTACCTATTATTAGATTTCCGAAATCCGCCCCAAATTATTAGATTTTATTAGAAATTATTAGATATTATTACCTGGTTCCTGAAATTATTAGATATTATTACCTGATTATTAGAAATTATTACCTATTGTTAGATATTATTACCAGGTAATAATCCATTATTACCTGACTTTCCCATGCATTCTCACAGCAAAAGTGCCCCTAGGAGTGGAAGGTGATCGTCACAGTGGGTGTTGGTGCGTCCAAGCTGTTCCTTTCATCCCGTTCGCAATTCCGTTAGTTGCTAAGTCGAAATGGAAGGATGCCAAAAGAGGTAGGAGAGGTTTGAGGCAAGATCCCGGCAGAGGACGATGATGTGGCATGTGGGGTATGCGACCTCTACCCGCCAGAACCCGTATTCTTAGGGCAGAATGGGGGTTTAACTTCATCTGGGAAACCTTCTTTTGAGCACGAATCCCGCTCGCTGGGCATACAGTCCGTTGCATGTGGTCTTTGATGATGTGCGTGGTGCGTTTCGGCATTCGCTGGAACCCGACCGAAGCAGACAATAAGATCCCGGTGTCATTTCACTTTCATCTGCACACAGAATGTACGGCCTCCTTGGAATCTTCTGCCGGTTCTTCGGGCTGTCTTCTGCAAGCACCATTGTCACGTCCTGCCTTTTCACCACGGCTTGCCCACAACCGCTTTGATGAAGCGCTGGGACTTGCGGTGATTAAGTGCACTATGGGGCGACACTAATACAATATCATTGCCTAAAAGCACCTTGGCATCACCGCTTGGCTTGCACTGCCAGGCCACCCAGTCTCTTGCCTGGCATGGATTCTGGTGTTGTTTTCGTGTCTCTTCTTCTTTGCGTTTGTCGCCATTGAGCATCGTCCGGGACCGTGATGTTTTCTGGGCGGGCGCCGGGTTTGCGCTCACGAACTCGCAGATTTTGAACTCGCATGAGAGTTTTGGGCTGAGTGCAAAATGTGAGATGGAAGGAACAATCTGCAGATCTTCACCGAAAGCTGAATCTGAGATTTTCACCGAGAGCTAAATCGGATATTTTCACTGAGTACAAAATCTGAGATTTGGGCCGTAGCTACTTTGATTTCTGGGTTCCCTCCATTTTCGCGGCTTCATTGCCAAGACCCTAGCCCGACTGAGTAGTCTTTCCCTGATCCTCCCACTTCCTGGGGACTCTCTGCAGGCGATTATTAGATTATTAGAAATTATTAGACTTTGTTAGAAATTATGAGAAATTATTATCAGGTAATAATAATTATTAGAAATTATTAGAAATTATTAGTTATTACCCATTATTAGATCTAATAATACGTAATAATCAGGCTAATAATATCTAATAAAATCTAATCAAATCTAATAATAATTATTACATGCCAACCGTGGGTATAATACTTCCTCCCGTGACGGTACCGCTCTTGGGGGGCAGGGAAAAAAGCGAAGGATGAAAAGCAAGGGTGAGGTCCGTCCCCTTCGATGTGGTTGTTGCAAACGAATATGCTCCGAGGGTAATCAACAAACCACGAAAGGGCTCCAAGCGCGGCACGTCAAGTGACCCACCGCCAGCAGCAAAGAAACGAAAGTGCACCAGATGTGGTGATTCGGGTCACAACGTTTTGACATGCAAGAAGCAGGATGATACATAGCAGATCGGTGAATGTCGTTTTCCCTTGTTCCCTTATCAAACAAAGATGGAACCAAAGAAAAACACCGAATTCCAATGTGGAGAGCGGCTCACAACATGTACTTTCCGGACAAGAAGATGCCACATGTCACCACATGACACGGAAGATTTGTGTTTGCCCAAGATCATCCATTCTCTGTCGCCTGCGTCTCGACCCTGAGACGTGAATCTGAAAGTAACACCTCCCGCTTCAGGCTGCCCGTGATGCAGTCTGCATCTGATTGCTACCACCCACACATTGTGTTCGTGTCGTTGTACATTTTAGCCGCTCACCCAATGACACAGATGGTTGGACGGCTCTGCATATTGCCAGCCTCAACGGTCACTCAGAAGTTGTCAAGGAATTGATCGCAGCTGGTGCCAAGGTCGACGTGCAGAACAAAAGTATGTTTTACGATGCGAAGAATGTTTTTGTTCATGTGGGTGCTATGAGGCCCCCACGTGCGAGGCAGATGACACCACAGAAGAGGCATAGGTATTGCAGAAGGGGGTACAGCTACTGGACGTCCGGCTCAGCAAACTTTGCTGGAACCCGGTGAGCCCTCCTTCTAAATTCCTACCCGGCCAACCGATATATTCCTGGAGAGCGTTCGTTTGCCTTTGTGGAATTCCCACGATGGATCGCAAGAATTCTCCGCCGGCTACTCACTCAGGCATGGGCACATGCTTCTGTCTTTCCAGCTCAGGAGAAAGGGGAAAAGGGGAGAAATCACTTCCGTTGGGGTAACCCCCCCGAGATAGCCACGGTTGGTGAGAGAACAGGCTAGCCCAGGAGGTCACACCGCCGGACCCATGACGCCAGTCAGAACAAAGCTCCTGACCGCCAGTGACATATCCGAAAAGTTTTGTTCGGTGAGAGATGCCAACGGCACCCGCGATGGCAGATCAGCGGGATTCCCTGCGCTCCAGTCCCACCTAACGGACAGCGCAACCTTCAGTTGCTGCAAACACAACAAAGCACGAACAACCGCATCGTTCAAGATATGCGATCGTAAACACGCGCCCTTTCGGGCCACCCCTTGCACAGAGGTGTTGTCCACGATGACCGTTACCGTGGACCCGGCGTACGCCGGCGAGATGGCCTTCACGGATCTCTCGAAGGCCATAGCTTCAAGCTGGTTTATGTGGAGGCGCTTCTCCACACGATTCCAACAAGAGCCGACGACTACCATGTCGTTGGTGTCGACGTCGACGAGTACACCTCCCCAACCATCAAGGCTGGCATCCACGAACACTGCCAACTTCGGCGATTGAGCAGCGACTGGAACAATTCGGCGACGCTGAACACGCTGCATCCACGAGGGGAGCGCGCGCTGCAGACCGTGTGACAGAACCACGTTCTCGTCAAGACACTTCTCGCCCCGATTGAGGGCGTTCGTCAGTCGAAAGAACTTCAGGGCGAAGTAGTACTCGCCCACGTAGACTCCGGCAATCGCCGACGCGTGCAGCAAACGACCAGCCAGGGATTTGATTTCGGCGGCTGACATCTTACCCGCTCGAACACTCTCCTCGGCGCGCTGCAAACGCGATTGCATCTTGGCGGAGACGCCCACGGTGCCGTCGCTATGCTTCCAGTCGACGCCAAGAAACTCATAGCGGCATGCCGCGTTCCTCGTATCCGCAGCCTTCGACGTAATGCGTGCCTCGGCAGCCAAGGCGTCCGGATACGACGTCGCCTTCAACACGAGATTGCGTGGCCCCGCGTATCTGATGTTGTCCACCCAGACGTGAACCAGCACCTCCGATGACACTGCATGCTTGCCGTCGACGTAATCTGGGTGCCCCGCGGTCGTCGACGCCAATGTGTACATCAGCTCGGGTGCACACGAATGGCCAATCGGTAGCCTCGTCAATTGCCACCAGTTGCCGTCGCCGTCGCTGAAAGGCGAAAAGTCGGCGAGACGTAGCTGGAATCTCCATCCCGTAGAACCCACACCTGAAGTCCCGGGTCGAGCCGCACTCTCGATTCACCGCGTGCAGATACTTCGACACGTGGCTAAGGGGGACGTTCCTTCTCCTCGACGACTGTGAACGGCACGTTCATGTCTCTACCCGGACCAGCGGCACGTTCCGCGATTCCGTGCTCTTCCAGCTCAAACGCATGCGCCGCCTCGAAACGGGAACGACCCGGAGGTGAAGACGTCTTCGAAGGGAACGTCTGCGGGTAAAACGTCCGGGACCAAGTCTCATCGAACCTCTTCCTCGTCGGCGCGTTCATTCGTCGGCGAAGAACCGCAACGTCCATTGATGGTACCGAGTCGACGTGCAGCGGCGACTTCTTCTCTTCCTCTGTCCCCGGAAGCCGGGTCCGCTTCCCCCTCCGAAGGATGGAGTACCGCTGGTGTTGATGGACGACAAGCCGCCGGGGTCCGGATCGGGGTGCTTGCACATAGGGGGGTGCCTCCGCTTCTTGTCCGACTTCCTCCTCCTCAGAGGTACCTTGTCACGTCCCCGGTCTGAAGAACCCGCGCCAGCGCCACCGGATCCGACGTGTACCTGACCGTCATGTTGGCCACGGTCGGATCGGCGTCGTTCGTGTGCTTCGCCAGGCGCGAAATCAACTGCAGCGCGAACGGAGCTCCCGCAGCCTTCATGTTCATCAAGTGGTCGATGGCGCCCCTCTTCACGCTGTGCGCGGAGTACAGCTTCGTCGCGTTGTCCGCTCCGAGCAGTCTGCTGAACTGATCCGTCGAGAGGGGGCACAACTGTTGAAAGTTCCCGAGGCCCCGCAGCAACTCCGCGATCTCCCGGGTCAGCGGTCCCCGGATCGCAACTACCTTGCTTCTGCAGAACGGGTTGCCCCGACGGCCCTTCGGCAGCGTGTTCCAGTCGACCACTAATCTCCGTGTTCGAGATGAGAGGAAAACACGCACGGGAGAGATTTTGAACGTCGCCCCACCGCGAAGCCGTCTTCCACGCGATCAAAACTGCCGCACGCACGCGAGGAGTCTGTCGGAATGCCCAAGCTAACAACACCTCCCTCGGCACTGATAGGGCTTGCTCCAGGGGAATATTGCCTCCTGAACCACGGAGGACCGTGGCCAACGATAGGAGGGGCCGGGCATCCACCCCAAGGTGGCCAAAGACCGCTGAAAGGAGGCGGGTATACGCCAGCATGCCCTGCGGCTCGACCACTGTCGCCACGACAAATTGGGTTGCTGTATCCGGATCCGCCGGCAATCCCTGCATATCCGGCCATGCCTGGAAGCGGTGCCACAAATTCTGGCGGTCCTGCACTGTCGAATCCGCCCATGCCTTGCCAACAAAATGGCGCAGGCGTTGCATCGCCTCCTCGGACGAAACCCGCCGTTCCCGGTGCTTCGCCTGCACCCCACGCGGCACCGTGGTTCCAACCCTGCTGGCGATCAGGTCAAACATCGCCCGTCCGATTGCTGTTGGCCGACTTCCGAGCACGGGCGTTGAACCTCGAAAGCGCGTGAAGCTGGTTTTCGCGCTTCCGGGTAAACTTACGTTCACCGGTCGGGCACCGGCGAGCTGTCGCGGCCGACCGTTCCTTACTGGCAGATGCGGGAGTGTCGCCTCCCACCGGGCCCGGGGGAGGGCCAGTCACTTTCCCCCGGGTCTCACGTTTCCCTGAGCCGCGGCGTATCCTTTCTTGCTACCTTTGCCGCCGAATCGCGGACGTGCACTCCCACTTCTTGGCCCGCGCACACTCGACCTTGGCAGCTGCCCTCTCCATCGGGTCGTCCGACGTCTGAGCCAGCTCGCCGCGCGCGGCAGTTGTTTCGTGCACCAGTAGTGGTGCAGCCTGACCTCCTGCAGGAGGTTGTTGCCCAAACGTACAATCTCCAAATTGTACGTCCAGCCACCACCGTGCGCGACTCCCTCAACCCAGTCGCGCAAGCGCCCGAAGCTGCCGGCCAGCGCCGTACCGTTCAGGTACTTGAGACGGAGGTCTTGTACAAGCCCGGCAACGTCCGTTGCCATGGCTCCTTCCCACTCTCGGACGTCTGTTGCGTCCTCCGTGTAGCCAGCAAATGCCGGCCTCGTCGAACTCGAAGTCGCGGGCTGGCCGCGAGGCTGAAGCCCGTCTCCCGCTGGAGCGCAAGAAGAGTCGGCATTTTCCTCCGGCCAGTGCTGCTGCGGAGCGGGCGGCCATGCAGCTGCTTGCGCCTTCACCGTTTGCAACTCCTGCTGCACCTGTTGCAACCTCTGCATCATCATTTCCTGCTGGCGCTGTTGTTGCATGAGTATTTGCTGCAACTGCTGTTGTGTCGTTGCCTCGCCAAACGACTTACTCGATGCATCCTCCTTCGGCCTCGGACCTGGTGGCGGCACCACGAAACCCGGAACCACCTTCG